>WAAG01030075.1:0-27077 GCA_013390105.1 Tichodroma muraria
CAATCAGGTTAAACTACTACAAAACCTCAAGAAAATAACAGTACACATTTTTCCCTCTCTCTTATTTGGTATTTTGACAACTGTGTCTGAACTCCTCTGTCCCCTCCTGGTCCTCACAACGCAGGAATGAAACCAGTGTGGGATTTTCAGGCCCCGAGCCTCTGGGATGGTGAGGGCTTGGGAAAGGAACTGCTGCTGGCCAAGAGAGTGGTGACACCCTGGAGCAGGTTGCCCAGTGAGGTTGTGGATGCTCCATCCCTGGCAGTTTCAAGGCCAGGCTGGACAGGATTCTGAGCAACCTGATCCGTGGAAGGTGTCCCTGTTCATGACAGAGGGTTTGGACTAAGTGAATCTTTACGGTCTCTTTCAACCCAAATCACTTCACAAGTCCATGACTGTTCTTAGTGGAAATGTGCACATGAAAAGACACTTAATTTGGTTCTAGATTATATTTGTATTTAAACATCGATAGCTCATTAATGCATTAAGTAATTTAGATACTCTACTTAATAAACCACAAATCTTTAAACCACAAATAAACAACGGAAGTGTTTACCGCTGAATTTGCTTATACTTCAGCTTGTGCCATTTTTATGATTTGATCAGTGTCTTGAAAAAAATGTAATACTATTGTAAACACAATTTGCAATTTACGTAAAGACTTAGAAGTGGAAGAGGGATGGGTTGTAGATCCACAGGGCTCTGGAGGTCTGGGATTGGCAGTGGACAAACACTGAAGAAATGCCAACTCTAAGATTATGTTCTGGGTTCAAACGCAAACTAGGCTTATGGACAGGAAAGCAAACACTAGGAAAAAAGAGCTAAAAAGTGTGGTAGATTATCAGGTACAGCACAAGAAGACACTTGTGAGTGCTTTAGTAAAGATTAAAGGCCTTGGGGCTACAGCAAAATCTGCCTCCTCCCTGGGGTGTGAGGCCTCCTTGTCCTCACCCAGCACATGGTAACCACTGTGCTGTGTGGAGAGGAAGGCACTGTCGATGGCCACTTGCAAGGGCTGGAAACAGTCACAGGGAGAGGTACCACACTGTTGTCTGCGACACTAGGCAGGCTGCCTCTGTCCATATTTGGAACACATGCATCTCTTTTTGGAGTGTTTGGCTAGCTCATACAGACTAAGTGATACTGAATCTCTGAAGCTGGTGCAGAAAGAAAGCCCACATGGCTCCAAATCAACAACTTTAAGCTGTAGAGTTTCTTGGCTTACTAGCTGTATCTGTTTGAGCATGCCCAATCCCTGCTGTGGATAGGACAGCTCAGAGCATGTCTCCGTTAGAATGTTCCTACATTGGGAAGGAAACAGGTATCCATGCCTTGGAAAGACATTGGAAGAAGCTGAGGTGAAAGCTGAAGAAAAATTGATTATATATTAGTCCTGTAGCCCAGACTTTACCAAGGTAAATTCGTTCAGCTACCTGGATGATGATCACTATATGCATGGACTGCTGTTTGTACAATGTTCTTTGGAAATAATGATATATTTGTGAACAACATCTCCTATCACAGGTCTGAACAAGTCCAGGGAATACAACCACCTAAGAGTCTGAAACTCCCATGCATCATGTCAGAAATAACACTGTGCCTGATGCGCATTTGGTACTACTACTCAAACCAACATCCACACCCTTTCCCTCTATGCATTGAAAAAGTGGTGTGTTTACTGGCAGTACTCAAGCTGTGTCCATTGAATTCTGCAGAAAATCCAGCTCTACACATGCAAATGGGTCATGGCCATCAGGCTCTTGGCAACGTGCCACCGAGGTCCTCCGGCTGTGCAGATGATACCCCAGCATCCTAAACCATTCTGTATCCTTCTGGGCCACCAGAACTTGAAGGGCAGGCTTTGTTTTAGGGTTTTGCCTCATGAATAGTAATTTGTTCTGTGGTGACTTCCCAGCTGTTTCCCAAGGGGCTGGCATGTGACAACACGGTGTCTCCAGTCAGTCTGAGGTCTCCCAAACCTCCAGCCATGACAAGGAAATATTTATATCTCACATGAACAGCACGCCAACATTTTCTCTCTTGGCTCCTTTTCACACTCGAAAGTGCTCTGTATCCACTGATTCTTTCCAGGGGGAGGGCAATAGGAACTGACATGAAGTCAGTCGGATGTCCTTTCATGTCAAGCATCCTGTCTCTGAGAGAGGCTAGGGGTAAGTACTGCAAAGCAGGAAGCAAGAAACCTTGTAAATGTAAAAACCTTGCAATGTAAAGCACATTCACCATCCCTTATACTTGTGTTCTTAGCTGATGATTTGTACCATGAAGCTCAGTAGTTTGCCTCTCTTCTTCATGTATGTGCTTGTTCCCAGATAAGTTAGAAATACTAAATTCCTGCTAGCTCTGGAGTGCAATAATACCGTGTGTTTCACAGGATAACACTAAGGAAAAGGACAATTTCCCACATTTAAAATTGGTTGCCCTTCCATTTCTTAGGTTTGTCTTCCATTGTAAAAGGTGTCAGCTGGCAGCTATTTATATATATTTACAGATTCTTGCCTTTAAATTAACTCTCTGTAGTCTTTAGACATGTCTCACATGACTTAAACTCACACTTCTTTTTGCTTTTTGAAGATTTCTTTACATTTCAATATAGTGTCCCTTCTCACTAACCAATATTTCTNTAATTTTTAATAAGATTTCCATGTGCAGACATGGAAGTGTCATCACAGGAAATATTTCCATAAATTTTCCCAGTGCGTACAGCAACATAAAGATGTGCTTTATTTTTTTCCACCCATTTCTGAAATTCATCACTGGAACTGATCTTAACCAAAGCCTTAGTTCACTGAATGAAGAATAGGACATTTCTGTATGGATTCACAAGGCAGTTTCTGTGGAGGCAGACAACACCCTTCCTCCAAGTGGTACTATTAAAGCTCATTAAACTTCGAGCAGTACAATGGTACTTATTATGAAGAAACATAGAATCATGGAATGGGTTTGGGTTGGAAGGGACCTTAAAGATCATGTAGCTCCACCCCCCTGCCATGGGCAGGGACACTTTCCACTAGACCAGGTTACTCCAGAAGTTAAAGCAAATGTTTGAGTTCCTCCTCCTTGGACTTTTCAGACAATGTGTTCTGGACTATTTTTAGTAATGAGCTGCTACTCTGCAGCATGGTCAGAAATTGCACAGTCTGAATTAAATGTGTTGTGTTCCAACATTTCATTGGGAGTATACCAGCGTACCTTTCACAAAGGGTGCAAAAGGATGGAGAATAAGACTTTCAGCCTGTGCTTTTACTGTGACACATGAGAAATGACCTGTTGGAATGGGAAGCTTTCCCATACTCCACTACTGGACTCAAATATTAGCAATTAGTTTTGATTATCAAATAATGGGCCAAGTTGCCTTCTCTTTGTTTTCAGTCATGTTACTGGCACAACAAAGTGCACAAGAGATGCCAAAGATAAAAAGGTTTGCTAAATACCTCAATACAGAGGACATTTCACAGTAGTAACAGGATTTCACACAACAGATCATATCCTACAGGCTGCCCCTAAGTATTTCAAAGTCACTCATTAGAGTGACTTGTATTAGGACTTTCTGCCTTGATGACCACACTGATGAGTGGAGAGGAATAGATGTAAAGCATGTCAAACTGAATGGAAAATTTAAATTTTCCTGAAAAAGATACTAAAAAAATACTTTGTCTCTTTTTATCTGATATATTTCATTTTGCTTCAAGATGCATATATATTTTCTTTGTTTTCTTTATATTACTGCTCTTTTCTTTAGTGCTTAGGTCTATTTTAAAAGCCTTTACTAAATAAAAAGTGGAAAAACAAAACTTCTATGATTTGAAAAATTAGTACTTGACTTTTTCAGAATTAACTATGGCTATTCAAAATCTTTCAAACCCTTTAACTTCTTGTATAATTGCCTTCTGTTTTCTAAACAAAGGTGATTTCTGAACCCAGCCAAAATTTGCACATTGTTTCTTTCTGCTACTAACACTTCCAGTGAATTTGCTGTTAACAGGAACCATTTCACTCTCTCATTCTCCAACATTTGAAGCAAATTTTTGAAGTCTTTCATCCAATTACACACTAACATATTCTTTCTCTCTTAGCCTCCTAAGTCCCTGAATTCTTCCTTACGCAGCCTCCAAAATATTCATTTCCTTTTGAGAACATGGAAGCCTTAGTCACTGCGGTTGCACAATGAAGACCTCCAGGAAAAGCCTTCCTTTGCCAGAAGGACCCACAGCTCTTAGGCAGCACTGTCAGATCTCCACGCTTGGCAAAGCTCCCGGCGTGTCCCCCAAAATGAACCCCAGGGAGGTGTGCCATGTGGAGCCACCAGCACCTCGGCTAACCTGCACCCACACTGGGGCCATGTGAGCAAAGCAGAGGGTGCAGCTGTGGCCTAGGCAGGGGAAATGAGGGCCAGCAGTGCACAGAGCAGAGAACTTGGTGACTGGCAAACAGGGATGACCCGACTGTGTTGGTGAAATCTCCAGAAGCATGGATAAAGAGAGATCACCCCCATTAAGCCTCTTAACTACTTTTCATTTTAACATATAATGTGACATATCAATAAAGTGTAGAGCTAGCTGACAAAGGGGGATCATTTCTAGAGTAGCTCCAATTGTATATCTGGTGACTGTAGTCTTCAAGAGTCACCTCAGAGGAGAAGCTATATTGCTTCTAGGAGTATATATATATCTAGGAGTATATATATCTATATATATTAATTTGAGGGTATATAAGTCCTCAGGGAATAAGGTACTCTGTATGCAATAAATTGAGGCACTCTATTCCAGAAATGCCAGAGTACTTCATGGCCAAATTAATTTAAAATTTTGTGGCCTCTTGAATAGGTAAATAATGACTTGTGAATACTCTTAATGACTCCACATCACTCACTGGCCACATAACCTCAGCTCTTGGGAGAATGTGGTTCATCCCTTGAAACATATGGCTGTAAGCCCTGGTGAGGAAGGTCACAAGCAGCAATCTCATTCTGCAGAGGACCAGGTACCTAGAGATGCCACCCACAGGATGAGGGAGATCTCTGTCTTTCAAGTTCAGACCCATGTAGCACACATCTCCCTGAACCTCTGAAAGGCAAATATATGAGCTAATGTCAGCAACACACACTGATGCTCACAGCAATGCAGTCCAGGCAGCATTGTGCTTATGAAAGATATTTGTTTAAGAACTGCTGACAGTTTTTTCCTCTAACAACTTCACTGCTTGGTTTGGCAACCAACCCTCCTATCAGTCCCGGCCTCAGACCCATCAGTCTTTCCCACCTTAGCAGCTAAGCCCAGGGAGAAGGGTCAGGCACCCCTGCGCTGCACCCACCGCTGGCAGCACCTGTGCCATGGCAGCCCTACAGCCCCAGCTGCCAGCGTGGACTCCTTCCCAGGCCTTATATGGAGATAGCACACACCGACCTTGCGCAACTTGCTTTTTCTTGAAACAAGGAATAAACGGTGTTGGCACGGAGAGGTGGCTGCTGGAGCTTGAGCCTAACACACAGGCACGCACACAGGAGCAGGTTTTGTCTCTGCACCCACTGGTGCAGCATTCTGCTGTGTGTGAGAGTACTGGCCTCTGCTCTGTCTCCAGATCTTCAAGTTCAGCCATTTTACTGTGCTCACCCTTCACTGATTTCCCCCCTGTATTTTCAGCCCCATCCTGTCTTGCTGATGATTATGATTTGATCATAATCATGATTTGATGATTAGCTGTTCTGCTAAGAGCCTGGCAAGAGTGATATGAATTTCTCATGTGCACCACCCATGCTTGTTCCCTCTCCTGCATCTAGCTCCTCTCTCTGCTGCTGCCTCTTCTGCTTTAAATCTTTTCCCACTTCAACGATCCTCAAAAACCATTCCTTTCCCTCTGCCTTTTTTACTGATTTCCTGGTCAGGATCTTAAAACACAGATGTGTAAGCTTTGCATCACCTCTATCACTGTTGTTGTACCTCAACTCAAATGGCTGAGAGCAAAGCTCACAAGAGCATATTTCTAGATATCTGCCCAGAAGGAAGTTATTCATTAATCCAAGCTGTCGTTGAAGGTCTGGCAAATTTTCTTTGTCATAACTGCTTTTCAGAACAGTGTGAAACACAGCAGCACTGAAATCCATTACTATGAATAGGTCCCAATCCCTCAGGTTGGATCCTTGAGCAGTTTGCTCTTCAAGTAGTCAGGGAGAAGCTAATCCCTGCAGGATTCACAGTCTCGTGGGTCTTCCCAGCCACCATGTGAAGGGCAGAGACTTCCACACAGGTCCTTCATCCTCAGATTAGTAAATCAAAATCCCTTCTAGACGGGATCCTATCTCACACTTTTCTTTCCTGAGTTTAGGAAACAGAGATTCATTCTGGAGGCTTGCATTACCTTTGCAAAGAACCTTTGCTCTATCATATGGGGAATTAGCATGGCCTATTTCAGCATATTCTTGTGGTTCCAATCTGTGTCTGTGAGCGGAGAAAAAAAAAACAATATTTCAAAACAATATTTACTGATCAAATTATTTCCAAGCAGCAGTGGCAGCCTTAGGGAAACTGAGGAGGGAATTACAGGGACAGTTCATCTGTCATAAGTGTTGTTCTCTGTGCACTTGCACCTGCACTGCAAAAAGGAAAATGTGATTCTTCAGTTTCACTTTGAAATCTGACCATTTATTTGTTCTGCTTATATTTGAGAGCAATGAAACAGGATACAAAATGAAATTATAATCTCTCCACACTGCCATAGGGTACTTCCAGGAAAATGCCCTAACCCACAGTCTGGAGTGAAGCCAGAAGCATCCCAGCATCTGAGTTGGTCAGGACAGGGGATGTGTACTAATAGACTAAGCAGAGCCAGACACAGATCTGAGCAGCAGCTTGCATAATGCTTATCAATTAGCAGAGCCCTAGCAAAATGCTGGCCGCTGAGAGCCCAGAATGCAGCAGGTGAGGTGCAGGAGCAGCTCAGAGTTAGCCCACAGCTGGCCACTTTCCCAGGGAACAGCTTGAGGAAAGTAGGATGAAGCCATGAATACATACACAATGTGCCATGCTAGCTGCCTTGAGGGCTAGAGAAACCATTTTCTTCACTAGAATAGATGTAGCCTCTTAGTTTGTCTTAGGTGTGTTCTGGTATGCATGAAAAATGATGTTCTCCAGGGGATTTAGGCATAGGGGTACTTAATTTCTTCATCCTAAAGCACCACAGGCAAGGAGATGGGTACCTAGATAGTGACACCAGCCAAGAGAGAGGTGCTATTGGGCATGCAAGATAGCACAGCTACTGTTGCCTGAGGATATTTTTGCCAGAAACTGTAACTGCTTTTGGTATTTCAAGTGCCTCAACAGGTTAGACAGGTTTTTTTTTTTAAACTGTTTTCTTGCAAAATAGTCACCTGAAACCAGTGTATGCAGCACTGGAGCTCCTCACCAGTATTTTAAGTCTAGTTTGAGATCTTTGTTAATGGATTGATCAATTCACTTAGATGTAGGGAGAACTTCTGCTTGCATGCAGAGTTGGCCTGGCGTGTAGGCAGCTTGTCTCACGTGATGGCATTATCCTGGTGCCTGTTTTGCTTTGCAAGGTGTGAGGGAATCAGCAGAGTGGGTCTGCATGCTGCAGAAACAGGTAGAAAGTGGGATTTCCCAAAATGTTCGTGGCAAGTTTTGCAGCAGCTATGGGCCCCTGGGCCTGGTCCATCCCCTCTCTGCAGTGGTGTGGCTGTTTTATAGCACAGAGCTCACCAGGCATCCCTGCCAGCAGATTCATAAAGCAATTGCTGCTGTTGTGGTTTACACCATTCTGTTCTGTTGCTATAACAGGATTGGGCTCATCACTTTTCGCAAGGGGTGATCTAAAAATCTCAGAAATCTTGTGAGTCATTATAATGACACTGTTTTACCTATAAGTAGACTTCTTCACTGCAGCTGACTTTTGACCGATACGATTATTATGATTCCTGGAATCTACTGAAAATTGCCTGATAGGTTTGAGCATTGTCAACATCTATGTCTAACTTTATGATGTGTAGTTGTTTTAAATACACTATTATATGCCATGAATTATTTTGTTTAAGTAATTTTTCCCCACAGTTTTCTTCAAGAAACTTGAAACTAATAGTCATGTTTCATTTAGGAGGAATGTTTAAAAGCTCATTGAGTGAAACACCTCATTATCCTAAGCAGAAATCAGCAGAACAGGAGAGTCCTGTCTTACAGAAAGAAACAGAGATGGAGAAAAGCCCACACTTATGCTAACAGAAGTTCTTCAGCTGCCTGAAGGGGGATTGGGATCAGCTACTAGATGAGAGATAACACAATTTTTAGTTTTTGGTTTTCTAACATAACTTTTCAAATAACAGCATGGATATGAATTTAAAGCATTCTCTATCTTCATGTTGATCCCACACTGGTAAAAACCAAACAGGAGAACTTTCTTTGTTGATAATGGTGTTCTGTGTTACTGAAGAGAACACAGACCTTCTCTATATTCAGGCTGCAGCCAATTAGTCATGGGGAAAAGGAGGAGATACACTGGATTTTCCAGGAAAAGCCAAAAGAATTGAAGTTTATATTTGTAAACAACTCATAAATAAAATATTTAAATAATTTAAATATTTCAGCCTTGAGCCTGTCATGGACAGCATCTCTCACATATGCAGAATTGGTTTATGGAAAATGCTTTGATATAATATGACACCATGTCAGAGCATATCAGAAGTTTAAAGAAAATTCCATTTTCAGAGAAGCAAATTATTGGGTTCCTACTCCAGACACGTGTCTGTCCTACTCATGTCAGAGACGTGTTGTAAGGTTAGAGTTGCCACTGAGCTTTACATACGACATAGCAGTCTTGCATTCCCAGATATCCAAATCCAAATGAGATTGCACAGCATGGGCCAAAATATTCATGGAATATATTTCATATAACTCTGCCTTGTCACCTTAAACTGAAAAAGTCTGTGATAAAAGACTCTATTATGCGGAGTTAAAACCAGAGTTAAGAATGATTAACCAGAGTTAAGATCTATTATGCAGAGTTAAGAATGTAGAACATTAAAAATGTTCTACATTCTTAAACATTGCTAATTCTCTTGTGGGATAGAGGAAACTGCAGTGAGTTAACAATGCAGAGCAAGATACGCATTTCAGTAGGGACATGCACAAGCGATCAGGATCGTGTTGAATGATCTGTGGAAATGTGTTGCCCAAGTTCAGCCTTTCATTTAGATGTTGGATAATATATCAGGTGCAATACAAATATTATTTCTTCAGAAAAAAGAGTGTTATAACAGTCAAGATAGAATACATTGTTTTATGTAGCAGGTAAGGGGACAAACCTCAACAATAATATATCAGGTGAAAGACGATGAGCAGAAATGGTTAAATGAAATCTTATTTAGTTCCATAATATTACAGAAATAAAAGTTATATTTATTAAAGGAAGCAGAATCCTGCACCCCACAGATCTCTGGAGAGTTGCTGGTTATAAGTACAATATTCGCTCCATAACAGTGCTCTGCTTCATTTTTTATGGGCAGTCTCATGAATTAACCACCTTTGTAAGTGCACACAGCGCAACCACCTTTAGGAAGTTACTTTGTTATTTACAGAATCCAAGAACCCTGAGGCTGGAAGGAGCCTGAGAGATCACCTCCTCCCTCTGCCTGCCAGAGACCTCTCTCAATATTGTCAAACTTTCAAGTGTCTTCAGCAATGGCAGAAAGATTGGCTTAAAATGGCTGTGCTACACCATCTGTGATTCACTGCAAAGTGGTTTTATTTTCCTCTACCTTGATTAGACAGCTATAACAACTAAAACATCAGAAAAAGAAAGCAGCTATGCAGGAAGCACAACCAGCAACCCAAAAACTCATTACACTTAACATATATTATGTCCAGGGCATATTGAGCCGCCAGTTCTTTTGGGTGCGTCTAGGGAAATGCACCAGTGCTCATGGCAGCAATAGGGCTAGAGGAGAAAATACATTAAGATAAGGGTTTTGAGGCAGTCTAACGGTTAATTTCACTTAGGGCAAAATGTTCAAACCTACTGACTGGCACTTCTCTGGTCAGCTGTCTCGCTTGCATGGGGGATGTGCTTACATTAAAGGCAAATTTTGCACATTCACAACTAGCAAACCACTTGAAAACAGTTTTGCTGTTCCCCCAATCCTTCTGAGCCCTTTGATCTGCAACAGCACCCAAGGTAAAGTGCTCGCAGAGCTGAGGTGGTCCATGAGAGCAGCCTTCACACTCACGTGTTGCTTGGGCTTAGAACAGCCCTGCGGTGTGGGGAGGCTCCGGCTCCAGCCCGCTTGGATTTCAGCAGTTCTCATGACAGCGGTGAAAAGCACTGGCTCCTCTGTCCCAGAGCTGTCCTTCCAAGGGCAGTGTCTAGCGTGTCCTCCGCAGGGCACTCACTTTTTCTGTATTTACAGAGCTAGCTACGGTTTACCTTGTGGCCAAGAGTGAGCAGCCTGCAGAAAAGAGGTTCCATAGGCTGGGATTGATTGCTCCAGACCTTGGCTTGGGCAGATGCCTGCAAAAGAATAAGCTGATTTGAAAAGACATTATTGACTCAGCTGCACCACTCAGAAGGTCTTCAGCAGAGGCAGGGAAGCATTTAGTCTTAGAACGGTATCCAAAAACAGCTTGCTCCATTGTTTTCTCTAGGTGTGTCTTTCTTCTTTTTCACCAGGGAAGGGTTGGGGTAGATGAATATACACTTGTCTACCACTAGCTGCTCAGCATGGAAATGTGATGATTTCACTTTGGATGTTATAAGCTGCTCTGTACCTACCACATTAAGGTTGCAATGTCAGCGCTGCTGTCAGACTCTGTATTTTTGGAAAAGACCCTGATTCTCCAGTGCCTCACCAGTTGTTAAATCAATGCAAAACAGGAGTCAGATTCTGCCATTTAGATATTTTACGCAATGTCTAAAGGGGAAAGGCAAGCAGATGATTTTAGATGTATTTTACTGCAGCTGCATGCAGGCAGAAACCACAGTAGCACTACAAGGGGGAAAGGACTGTACTAACAAACTCTGCCTCTGCTGCCTCCACCTCCAACACTGCCATTCTGTATCACTGTGGCTCTATAAAGCAAAGTGCACTCAGTGAGAGCCATAAGGCATCCACAGCTTATGGAAATGAAGCAGAACCAGGAAGTTTATCTTGGGCTCCCATTTTTCACAATGTCAAGCATCACCTGGTACTGCTGAAGATGCAAGGGTTTCGTGCTCTTTCCACTCACACAGGGTCAGATAAGCATGAGTCCTGCTGAAGGCTGGCCAGAAGTGGAAGGAGTTTGCTCCCTGCCCACACCTGACATCCAGCCTTGGGGCAAATGGGGCACCTGAAAAACCCCTATCAAGCCCCACTGGGAAACAGAACTAGAGGAACATTTCTCCCTCCAGGAATGTGGGCTGCTTGCTGCAGTAACCCCTGTAGAAATGGATGATGCTGTTATGAAAAACTGTTCTGGGATGAATGCTGTCATAGCTCCCAAATGGAATTTTTGTGAGGCAGATACACCAGGCTGAGCTCGTGAAGCAAATGTATGAGCAGGGGAGGGGCTGCTGTGGTGAGAGTAAGGGATAAGCTGTAAGGTAAGATTTTGCTGTCAGGGAATGCAGACAGAAGCCCAGTCACCTAAATGCCCCAGGAGAGATTGATAAAGATTAAAGACATAGGTAGCTCTAAATGGGAGCCAGCCTAAATCCATGGACATGTGACATTTAAAATGTATTTCAACACAGTTGCATTCATGAAAATTAGCTTAAACATTCAGTGGCTGTGGAAGCACTGGCCACTTATGGTTGTGATTAAGTGTACAAACAGTAATGGATTAACTCTGTTTACTTCTGTGTTTCTTTGAGATTAAAAGATGATGAAAATAGAATGAAAATAGTCCTTATTTTTAGCATGGCAATAGGCTTCAACTGAAAGAATTTTCATTCTGATGACCAAATTAAGGAGATACGAAGTGCATAACGTTTGATCCATAATCAGCCAAGAAGTTGCATTCAGAGAAGTGCTATTGACAATTTTACACTCTGTTGGTGCCTACAGTGATCCGTACCTTAATACTCTCTATATACAGTATTTTCAACCACAATTTTGATAAGGGAATAAAGGGTGCACCTACAAACTTGGCTGAAAGAAGAGTGCCTGGCTTTTGGAGGACAGGATAAAAAATAATAAAAAAAGAAGACCTTTCTAGACTGAAAATGGGTCTAAAATTGAACAAATGGCATTGAATACAGACAGCTATGATATATGATGAAGTAGAGATCAGTGTACTGATGCAAAGTGAGTAGGCAGTGGTCCTGCTGTAGGAGATCAGGTCTGTGGTGGAGGCAAGAGCAAAGGCTGTGACAAAAATGGCAACAGTTATACTGTTAAGTATTATCAGGGCTACCATGTGAAAATCGTGGGAGGCAATTCATCTGTATTTGCTTGGGTAAGGCTTTTCAACTAAAGGGAATTCTCTCCCTTGGAGAGTCCTCCTACTTGGACTCAGCACTTAAACTTATAAACAAATACAGAAAGTCAAAAGAAGTTCAGAGAGCAAAAAGAGAAAATGCAGCTTGTAAGGAGCTGGATTTTTCTGACTCAAAAAGAGAGTACTGGAAAGAGACATACTAGCTGTAACTGGAACAAAATCCAAGAATAAACTGCTTGCCAAATTCAGTATGAGTGGGATAAGATGTAATTAAGTTAACTAAAGGTCTGCATGGTTAGACAGAAGGAAAAGTTTTCTGACTCCAGAGGTGGTTGCTACAGTTGCTTAGGATCATTGTGGCAACCATGTCTTCCCTATGGCTGTGTCCCTGATGATGTACAAATGCTGTCTGGGATGCTGTGGTTATGCTTGATATGGCTTTATGTCCCTATAATTACATGGGAATGTAGAGTATCCTAGCTCTATTTTTCTAAATGTTACTGTGCAAAACCTCCTCTGCTATTGTGATCTAAATTCTACTACACCTTTTAATTAGGAAGTTTCCTTCCTGAATATATTGCAACCATTTTAAATAAAATTTTGGTACTAACAATGATAATTTTTAGGATAAGCATAATGTCTTCTACCCATTGCTCTAAATACTCCTCAAAAAATGGAAATTATTATGGTCCTTTTTCATAAAGCAGAGGCAAAGGATGGTTATGGGATTGCTGAGTGTTTGTAAAGTACTCTAGTAGTAAAACCAGGCACATAACCCAGGAGACATGTCTCCCAGGCCTTTCCCTGTCTGCCAGACCACATTATTTATCCAATAAATTATGCTGATGAGGATGGAGTACCTAATTCACAGCTCAAACACAGATTGTTTTTTCTAGTAGCATAGAGAAACCATAATTCTCTGAATGTAGAGGAAGTCCTAGCTGGTGACAGTCCAAGGTAAAATCCATTCCACAAATCTCTCACAGAATGCAGGTTAGTACAACCTGAGAATTGAGGCCATGATGTTAAAGTATAATTACCTCCTTTTTTCGCTGATGAAAAACATGTTGTTCTGATTGTGAAACTGTCTATGATTTGATTTGGAAAAGTAAGAATACTTGATGTCAACAGAAACTAATATTGTCTAATTAATTAATTTACCTCATGGTGCAATATGTAATATAATATGTTTTCTCACAGTATTGTGCTTTCACAGAGCTGCTATTCACTGTAAAGGTTACTATCTTTCTTTTTATTCCAGTACAAAAGCTAACTGTAAAACTTGAAATCTTTCTGGGAAATTTCTTGGATACACAAAGAACGTACAGGCCTGGTTTTCAATTTTCAGTGCTTTCTGAGATTCATATAAAGGTTTTTTTGTCAGCTTCCCATAGTTAGATGTGCAGAACCAGGTCCTCCAGGGTTGCGGTTAATTTTGCAACTTTCTCACAACTTTTAAAATTGCAGATGTACATTAAGATAAAAGAGTCAGTTCTTTTGCAAGAGTCTGTTACAATTTGTAGATTCCTGTGTTGTTCAGTTTGCTGCTTTAAAAAATGCTGCTTGTTCAAGAACAAAACCAGTAAATGCCATGAAAGTGCTGCTTTTTCAATGTTCTTGCTTTCTGCTTTTTACAGACTGCTGTGAGAACAGCTATATCACACTTTACATACGAGTAAGGAGGAAATAACTTGACCCTGTTGATTAATTACAGTTGTGATATTCAGTGTTTGCTTTGGAAAACTTTCTGAAAATATTATGAAGAGATGAATGCTTCATCTTGCTGGATGCTCTTCACATATCCAAAAACTTGTTTCAGTGACCTTACCATGGCATTTTCTATTGCTTTTCTATTCTTCTCCTTCTTCCCTTCTTTCTGTATCAGTTACAAGCAGCCTGTGCTTGACAAGACCAAAAAATAGCCATACAATACAGTCCAGACAAAGTAATTGCAGTGACTTCAAAGATTTCTTCAGTCTTCTAGTCGCAATTAGATGCCCAATGCTCCAGGAAAAGTCTGTAAGAGAAGATGGTTATCTAGTGCGTTATTGAGCAACATGGCAGTACCTGCCTGCACCCAGAATCCGGCCTTCCCAGAAGTGTCAGAGCAGGCAGGGACAGCTAAACCCAAATGCTTTATTTAGGATAAACAGATTCTGGAATGACCACACAGCTGTGTTTACACCTCTCACTGGTGTCAGCTAGCTAACAGCAAGATTAGCATAAACTTTTATCAATATATTAGAGAGGTAAAGAGGAGAAACACCACCATTTATCCTGATTTGACAAATTGCAGAGCGTTTATGGCAGCAGGAGATGGTGACCCATGCAGTGACGGCACGTACACGTACTGGGGTGTGCAAGGGAGGCATGTGTGTTTGATGCTCAGAAACATGCCCACAAGAGAAGAGATTTGGCACTGGGCATAAATACGTCTAAGAAAGAAGCAATACATCTGTGTTCTGTTTAACTTGGTCAAATAATATCCATAATTTGTTATTCAAGTTGTTTGAATATTAATTTTTATTATACATCCATTATAGATCCAGCTATAAATTAGTCAAACGTGTTCAGTAATTTAAATCCCCTAGTGTTTCAGGAAGTAGCTGGTTAAATTATTGGTTGTTATTCCCACATTATTCACTTAGCCTTAATAAACAACTGAAGTGTTGGTCTGATACCCACAGGTACAATACCCACTGGTATTGTAGCAGTGTCCGTATATATGCCTCTGTCCCAAGATGACTGAGGCACGTGTATTTCTGATGGTTTCTGGTTCACGTGATCACTGGCGGCCCTGATCTTCTTGGACTTCCTCTTCCCTAGTTAGCAAGTAGCGCCTTATGAGCAACCCTGTTGGTTCTGTACTCATTTATGAAAATGTTCTCATTATATAAATGTTAGCAAGAAATAAATATAAGTGATACAAGCGTGAAATCCCCCAGAGCTTACACAGAGCCCGAACGCGGTGGGACAGCCTCATCACGTGACCACTTAAAGTGTGAAACTGCCTGCGACTGTTAAATCATCTTGCTTTATTTATTTAAGTCATGTAAAATATCCCTGTGCTTTCAACAGCCTTCTGTCGGCGTCCACCCAGACGCCTTCCTCCTGCAGGACACCCCATTGCTTCCGGCAGCGCTTGCCTTGGGAGGAGCTGGGCTTGCTCGGGGCAAGCCGGCAAGCGGAGGAGGGCGCGGGGCCAGGGACGGGTGCTGTGTCTTGGGTCAGGATGGCCCCAGGGAGGGTGCTGCTAGGTCAGGGCACAGCCAGGGGACATTCCGGAGCCAAGGCGCTGGAGGACATCGCACAGATATCCTGGCAGATGCGCTGCCGCGGACCGTGCTGCTGGCGGCGGGGGTCTGCTCGCAGAGACGGTGCAGGTGAGTGATCCGGAGAACAGGAGAGATTGCTCTGTCAGTCTCACAGAGACTGGTCTCACCTCCTCCTCCATGGAGGGTCTTGTCCAGCTTGCTCCCAGCAGAGGGGCCGGGCAGGCAATGTTTTCACCATGTGTACCGCCT
This sequence comes from Tichodroma muraria, assembly GCA_013390105.1. NCBI lineage: Eukaryota > Metazoa > Chordata > Aves > Passeriformes > Sittidae > Tichodroma > Tichodroma muraria. The sequence continues at coordinate 15,962 of WAAG01030075.1, forward strand.
CTCAGTAGACAGACAACTGCGTCTGCTTTTCTGCGCTGAGCAGCTGCGGGAGGACGTGGTCACAAGTTTCCATGGCTGGCTGATCTCTCGCAGTTTCTGTAAGTCACTTGGGCAGGCACCTGAACAGGAAGTATTTTCTAGAGTGCAAGGTGCATTTTAGCAGCAAAACTGAAACCATCAATGTCAAGTCAGAAAAACAAATGGCTGAATAAAAGTAAAATACAGTTCATTCAGGAAGCACATAAATTGATGCAGCATGTTAATAACTCAGTGGCTTGGGCGGCTGCACTGTTTCTGACACAGCAAGACCACCCCACTCCTACAGAGCACAAGCTGAGTTGCTGCTTTTGTGAGGCTTCTTCCTCTTGGCTTCTTCATCTGTCACCTGCCTGTACCTTGGGAGGCCAAGATCAGCCAGCACTGTGAAAGGAAGCCCTGAATATTGTAAAGAAATCTGTGTTTGACATGGGGAACTTTATAAAGACGTCTGTAAGAATGAGACTTCTCTGGCCTGATCCTGACCACGTCACTTGCGAGCAACTGCATAAAAATCAGGGATAGTGCCTGGCTGCTTGTACACCCATGGGCAGGGGTGGCCCTGGGGTGCCCTGGAGCAGAAGGCCCTCTTGGGCCTCTCACTGTGATGCAGGGGGTCTCTCAGCTCCTCTGGGCAAGCCAGCCCCGGGGTCAATAGTTCAGGGTGGGACTGCACTGTGCAATGTTTTCCAAACCCTTGTGTCCTGGAGAACATGGTTCAGCCATACCAGTAGGCTCACAGCACCAGAAAACTGAGATGCCCTGAAGCTGCTCTTACTGCAGAGCACCTATCATACACTGTGACTCCCTCACCTCTAAGCTCTTACACAGAGACTTGCTTTTTTGCTTTTTATAGAAAAAAAAATTGACCAGTTTTTGACAAAGCAGTTCTTTAAGAAGTAGTTTGTTTTTCAGCTGAAGGAAAAAATTCTCCTAAGGGAAATATCACTTCCCAATTTGTTCTGCTAAGCAGCAGAGATGTGCAGAGCAAAGCAGAGATCTGCAAATCAGAAACGTGGTCAGCAGCTTCTCCCAGCAAAGTCAAAGTGCCAATAGTTCATACGTGGGAAGAATGCCAGGAAGCCAGAAGTATATTCCCATGTCTGTGTGAAAAATCCTCATATCGCATAACAGTACTCATTAAAAAGCATCTACCCGGTATCACAAATTTGATGCTTCTTATGTAATTAGGAGCTGCATGGGTATAAAAATGTCTCACATTTAAAGGATGAGTAATTATCTAAATTCCTGCAAGTAACTGCAAGTCCAAATTCCTCAGCAATCTCTGAGCAGTTGCAGCCTGCTTTGAACATGCCCTGTTCAGGATGATGAAATCAAGGAGGCTTACAGCAACTTTGCCTAAAAAACCCCCAAACATCCCCCCCAAACAAACAAACAAACAAAAAACCCAAACAAAAATCTAAACCTAAGAAACCCCCAAAAATTTCTTCAGAGCAGCAGATGTGAGAAAATACCACCGTTGTTCAGATCTGCTTTTTGACACAAGTCTTTCTGGGGCTGGGAAAGAACCTGGCCCGTTGGGGTTCACTGCTGACACAGGTCCCCCGAGGTCTGCTCTGAGGTTTGGCTCCCGGGCAGCCTGGCAAAGGCAGAGCACAGAGGCAGGGGCTGGCACTCTGAGCTTCACCTCTCTGCTGGGCGACAGATCCAGCCCCTCCGCCTGCTTCTCGGGCTTGTTTGGTTTGGTTTTGCTAAGCACTGCTGCTTTCAGTTCCTCTACAATAACGGAGCTTGTGTACAGAAAGGTCATCCTCAGGTCAAGCCAGGATCTTTTATCTTTTTTTTTTTTTCAAACCTGGTATGCAGACAAGCCTTATCCTGTAGAGATAAAGTGAATTTAGGCATTTTGAAAAAGATACTGGAAAATGTTAAAAATAATCATTGGACCGTAGCTTTCGAATCCCTTCTTTTTCTGTGAGCATCATTAATGTGTTGTAAATATGGAATAAATGTCCAGTGTCCCTGGAAAGAGCACAATAACATAGCACATCTGGATCAGAATGGGTTTATAAAAAACATTATTAAAATGAACTGACGGGATTAACTGCTGTAACTGAAGAAAATAAAATCCACATTTCCCCACTGAATGTCAGCTGCATTTTTACCATATAGGGAAGTATGCGTCTCTTTTTAGTTGCTAGCAGGAATTGATCCAAACTATTCTTTTTCTGATTTTAACTTCAAGGCTAATCAGTGTAATCATTTTCTGTGACAACCCAGAGAGCTCTGTGGTGGTGATGGTTGTTGTTTTGCTAAACACCTCCCTTCGAAATAGATTTTGGCTAAAGGCAATGTCATGTGTTGTCCCCCCTCCTGTGTCTCATTATTGTGTATCTAAAGTCTGTGCCCAAGGGCGACTTTTTTCTCCCTGGGCATCTGGTTATTTCTCTGGGCAAAGGTATTAAGCAATTCTACTTTGCTGCTGCTATGCCTTGATTAGGCAGCTAAAAAGTGGGTTAGCAATGGCATGGAGGATTTATTTCAGGTCCTGTGTGCTCACCAAGGAGCTCACTTGGTCAGTGTGCTCAAGTGTGTTAGGGAAACATCTGTAGACTCAGTCCTGTTTTGATGGACACCATGCAAGCACACAACAAGAAAGTGTGCTTGTCCTGCAGGTCTTTGATTCTGCAGAGGAAGAACAGACAGGAGCTGAAGTGTGCTCAGGTAGCTGCTGATGTAAGTTAAATTTATCCCAAAAGGGTGAGTATCAGTACAGCAGTCCCAGAAGGTGTCAGGTTTGATGGGCCATGTTGCACTGCTGTAAGGCCACTGCCCTGGGAGGGTGTGGGATTAATTCAGAGAGACCCAGAATACCAACGCCCAGTCTGGTGTCCAGCTTACTGTGGCCAAGCCCATCAGCTGGGAGGAGGTTCTCACTGAACAAGAGAAATGTATGAGATGTGACTTGTGACACTAGCCCAAGACCAGAAACTCCTCTCCTTGATCCCACTGACCCTGTGATACCTCTCTTTCCTGACAGAAGGGGCAATCTTCTAGGGAGCCCACTGCCTGTCCCATTCCTTCCAGCAGCAGAACTTACAGACAGCAAAGCGATTGAGCTACAGCTCAGGTCCACCATGGTAAACCAAAGGAACAGCCTACACAGCAGGAGGGGACTCTGTGGTGCTCCAGGAAAAAAAACAACCAGAGAAACTGACAGGATTCTTCTTTAAGCGACAGAAGAAAAGTAAATAATTTCACTGATGGATCACCATGCTTTATTTTTTATCTGTTATTATTGATTTTAGTAATGCCCTGGCTTGCTGAAGTTACAGTTTTGTGGAAGATATCTTCTGTTGTGAAAACTGAAATTAGTGTTAACTTCTGTGGGACCAGGATTGAACCTCATGGCCACAGCCCATCCATGAACTTTATATTCTCTTCATCAAACCTGGGAGTAGTAGAGCCAGTCCTGGGACTGCCTGTACAATGCAAAGGCATCTTGAGGGCATAAAGGGCCCCAGATACTATAGGATCAGACCCTACAGATGCAATTGTAGCAGATCATCAAATATGAAGAAGTTTGCATGGATAAAGCTGGTGAGGGAGCAAAGGGGACTCTTACCAGCATGATGCCAGCAGTCATGTAGTTTGAGTGAAGGTAGGGAAATTGGCTCTTTGGCCATGGTGACTAGCTCCTATTTCTGCAGCTGGATTCATGGGGGACAAGGCACCCGGAGATCATTTTCTTTTGAAGACAACAGAAGAATAGCAGAAGATTTTGGCTGCCCAGTCAAAACTCCAACAAGTGTGTCAGACCAGAGCTTTACTGCTGGAGAAGGTCAATGGAATACTGTCAGAGTAAAGGAGGTAAGGGTTGTTTGTGAATGTCATACAGCCATTCCAGCTGTGCCATCTCCCTGAACAGCCACACCACAGTGGGCAAGTTCTGAGTCATGGAAAGGTCCAGCTGGCCCCAGGCAGAGCCTGCCAGATCCTGGCATTTGACTGGAAAGTAGAGAAGGCATCTGTCTGCACTGCCAAGCAAGACAAGGCACCTTTGTTTCCAAGCCATGACCTCCCCCAGCCTCAAGATATGGAGGGTTTTCTAGGGAAAGAAAATGGCAAGATTATACACATTTACCACCCCTAACCACTCCCTTCCCCTTTGTTCTCACCAAATCCTCTGCACTGTTTCATTAGGACAGTATTTGGCTCCTTCAATACGCATAAACACATCCACAAAATGCAGTGAGTCAAACCAACTATCCATCTTCTTTTGCAAGTATCGTGATTTTCTAGATATCCAGCATATCTGAGCACCTGCTTAGACACTGCCAGAATTTGGCATGGGAGTGTAAAATGATGGATCCTTTCTATATCTCTGGGATTCTTTACAAAGTGCAAGGAATCTGTGCAAAATGAGATCATCCAGCCAAAGAGAGTGTGAGAGACAGCCGAAATGAAGAATATACACCTGCACCAGGCAATTCAGGTGCAGATAATGAACCTTTCTGCTTGCTGATTATCTGTGGCTGGCATAATACCCAAGAGAAAAAAGAGTATTCCCTTCTGCAGGTTGTTGGTAGCCCCTGCAGTCTGCAGACATGGCAAGAAGCAAAAAAAATTGTTGCTGTCCTAGACGTCAGAAAGGTTTCCCTTGGGCCAGCTGTCTTTGTAAAAGCACCAGGATATCTTTGGTTTGCTAAATTTCAGGCACCAACAAACCTGTGTAGTAGGCTTGCAATGTAAAACACTGGAAAAATATTCAGTGAGCCAGAAGTCTAGTTGTCTCTGGTGTAACCAGCTGAATTAAGTAGAGCTACATGGGGAGAGGGTGGAGGCTATGAATTTCATCAGTCTGAGAGATCTCTTTGAAACTCTCACATTTTCATCATCGAAAAAAGGAACATCTGGACATATTGTGCAAGGGCCACATTCTGCTTTCAATCGTGTTGAGGCAAACCCAGAGCTGTCCCAATGGGACAATTCAAGATTTACCCCAGGATAAACAAGCTCAGGATCTGTCACCATATTTTTGACTTTGCTTTCTAAGCTTAACTTGTTTGTACCCTGTATGCACTCATTTTCTGACTTGTCCACTTCTTAAATGAGACATAGGAGCAGGAGGGAAAATCTAAGAAGTCTCCAGTTTTTCATTCGATTGAGTTTTTCATAGTTCTTAGCAGTCTCCAAAAACCTATGTCCTGTATCACCTTTCTGAACTTCTTTTCTTCCCTTGGCAACCTGTAAATTATTACTGCTACCTCCCTCCCCTTCTATATTGCTTATTTTTCTGTGTTTTACACTTCCAGTAAATAAGAGTGAACAACTGAGAGTTTTGTTGTTGTTTTTATTTTCCCACTGGCTCCAAAGACCTCAGCTAAGAAAACAAAACAGGACAGCTCACTCAGAGCCATGCTGGGAATTGTACTTTTTAACTGTCTCCACTGTATGCCTGTGACACTCCACAAACTATGAAGAGCTGAGGGAACAGGAAGAGGCTGTTAAATGCAGCAGTCTTGTGCTTGTTTGATTTCTCTCTAATTCATCTTAATTCCTCTTCTTACTCTCTGACTAAACCTTCAAGTCTCTCATCTTTTGGACAGAGCCAAATTTGAAGCTGCAATTTTTTGACTAAAAAGAAATCTCAGGAGTAAGACTCACAAACAGGGCATGATTTCTGGAGATTAACTCTTGACACCTGAGGAAGTCCAACTTCTTTCAGCAGGGTAGCTCAAATACTTTGTGAAACCAGGGTCTCCCTGAAAGTATTCTAAAAAGAAAGGAACCAAAAGAGGCTTAGTACAGCTTTGCATCCTGGAATGCTCAGCAGCAAGAGACAGTCCAGCTCCATCCTGGGTGCTGCACGTGGGTGTTGCCTTCCGTGTTTTGCCGTGGCATACAGGGGCTCAGGTTGTGCCTGCTCTGGTTTTCCTTCTTGCATGGCTAGTGCATTAGTCACCTAACACTTTTATTTCTAATGTTTGTATTTATAATGAGGAAAGAGGGGTATCTGCAAAGAATATGGGCAGCAGCCTTTCCTACCTGTCCTTGCCTTTCCTCCCACTCTCTGCACTGCTTTACCACGGCACACATGGGAGCTTGTAACATATTGTGCTTGAAGTCATGGCAATTCTAAGATAGCTGCCTTTTTTCCCGAGAAAGTAATGTTCTTGCCCTGGTAGACATGAAAAAGCATACATTCATACAGACATTTCCTGATGCTTCTCTTTGCCAGAACTAGAACAGTGAAGCAGAAGTCGATGCTCGAATAGCCTTGGCATAAGGACAGTCTGATGCATATATTGCATATAATTTTAAAAAGTTAGTACAAAGAAATAGTTGTTATTTTGCTTAAACTGAGCTCAACTCAGTAGCTAATTAAGTACAGACTTTTTCCATGGTTGTATGCAGTTTTCAAATTCCTATAACACAAACTGTTTTAGAGGGTAAGTTAAATACAGAATGCATTGAGTTTGGTAGAGAAAGTTTAAAGGTCTGCATTTTCCCACCAAAGCTATTTCATATCAGCTACAGAGTGGGGGTGTGTGTGTGTGGAGGGGTTATGACCTCTTTTATTTTTACAGCCATTGCCATGATTTCATAATACTGGCAGCAGTCACTTCAAGCGAGGGACTAGACTTTATTACTATAATTATATGCTAGTATGTGGGTATAAAACAGAAAAACTTTTCTATAGATAAATGCCAGTAGCAAAATCCTTTTGTCCAACAAGCAGTCCCTTAGCAGTGTTATGAATATTATATTAACCTCAATAAAAGCTATGCCAGAGATGTCTACTGTACATGGCCTGAGTCCTGTGTTCTTAGGCAGCTTTGATCTGAGAAATGAACAGTACTGAGAGCACGCAACACCTTTTCTTTGCAAAGCATATCAGATGTTCACTCATGAATCGTAATGGTCCATTGTGAGAGGTAATAACACCATCTGAAATGGGGGCAAAACAGGCAGGGAGGGTTCAGCTGCTGTGGGTTTGTGCAGATAGTGTGGTGCAGATGCAGGACAATACAGGGTCCAGCCGGGCCAGATCCCATGAGCATACTGAGTTTCTGGGAGGCACAAAAAGGAAGGATGTATCCTGTAGGGAAGATGAGCACCATCCCTACTGTCCCCAGACAAGCCCCCTGTGCTGGCAAGGTAAATCCCACCCATATGGGAGCTCCATCAGCAAAGGTGAAGGGGTTGAGGAATCGGAGAAGACAAGAGCTTTGATGAGGTCCACCACTCTTCTTCAGCAGTTTCTAAGGCCTTTCAGTCCAGCTGTGAAGGTTGCAGAGCCACAGGCCTACCAGCCACCTAAGCCTGACTTGTGTGAAGCCTGGGCTTCTGGTGATCCATGAAAATAGAGTGCAGCCTGGGTAGTTCACAGCCTGGGTTGGGAAATCAGGGCCCATGCAGGATGATTCCTGCAGCACAGAGAGAGCTGGGAGAGGTGTCAGCAGCTAACCTCCAAATGTGAGAATACTATAAAGAGAAAAAATAGCATTTTTAGCATTAAAACAAATTTTAGCCTTAGCAAAAGCTGACTTTGCCATCTGAAGTGATTTTAGACTGGATGACTCTCCTCTCATGAATCTGCACCACTCTTTGCAGAGTGTGACTGATGTCTGGTGAGGCAAGGGCCTCAGCAAGGGATTGGTTCCCTCAGCAAAGGCTAAGCAGGAGTCACTAGCAATTTAGCAAATAGAATCACATGACTAAAAAAGGCATATAAACCACAACAAACTATTGATCTTGATTTTTTTTCACATTTCCAATAACCCTGTCCGTTTTTTCAGTAGGATGATAGAGGACTACAGAATGGTATATCTGTCTTTGAGGAATTTTAGTGGGTTTTCTCCAGTGTCTCTTTCCAGCTGTATTAAATTTTCCATCAGTGAATTATATAAATGACAGCTTTGTCTCATGATACCTGTAATTAGTAAAATTACTTTTTGTGAATATTTCGCAATAACATTTTGAGTACTTTATTTGTTAGTGAAAGTGTCTGCTTTTAACAGGTGAAAAATTGTTTTTTCCTGATAGCATGTGGAAGCAGTATTGATGTATGGCTGAATAACAAGCTGTTATTATTAATCATTTGTTATCAGTCTTACAAACCATGCAGTACCCGATGTGTTCCGTGTTTCTGCTTGACTGAGACATTTCCATTGCACAAATAGCGTGAAGAATTTACACCTGAAGGCCTGATTTTGCTGTGCTGATTTTCAAAGTCATACTTACTCCCTTTTCAGTATGGTGGATCTGGTGTTGACAGGTATTGACAATCCTGTAATGATATTGAAACTTGAATCAAAGACAAAAATTACCACATACAAAAGTCACCCTGCTGTTCAGGTGTGTGAGGATAACTGAAGCTGATCTAGCTTGCTTCTGACACCACGTACATTAAGGAGTAGTTTTAGCGTGTGGCATGTTCATGATTGAAAATAAAAAGGCAGTCAGTAAAGACTACCAAAAGTGATGGCCAAACACAGCATAGGCCAACCCAGTGCTCATGCAAGAGTACTGAATTCCCCATCTACTCACCTCACAAATATTTTTGGCATTGCTTCCCTCAACTGGCACAGTCTCTTCCAGGTGCAGTGTTCATCCTCACAAGGATCAATGATAGGCCTTGTTCTCTCTGTAACAGATTTTTGCTTCCCATTCAGCAAGATTAATGACCAAAGACTGACAGTGTTCTGTGAGATCAGAGCTGGGTTGCTGGTTTCAAGTACTCAACACTAAACTTCAACAATGACTAAAGAGAAAAGGTACAAGATAATTTTATTGTACTTATGTTCTGATGATTATTTTCTCAAACTCCCACCCAACTAGTCTGTTTCATGGCACATAGACAAAAATGAACAGAAACCAGTTTGGTCTCTCTTTTCACACATGGAGCCATAATAGGATTAGTAGAACACCAGCGGGGCAGCATAGGGCTGATCTGAGGGTCTGTATAGCCATCCCACGCTGCCTAGTCCCTGGCTAGAAAGTGGAAATATATTTGGGAGAAGCCAAGACATCAAAGCATGTCCCCAAATGTGCAATCATTAGGCATAGTCTTAGGATTAGGGCCTACATTGTTCTTTTTTTTTTTTTTTTTTGGAAGAATAGTAAAGAATAAGTCAAGTCAGAGACCTTGTTCAACAACTAAAACATCTGAGTTTGGCTAAGCATAAAAGATACCCACCTCTGAATTACTTTCACAGTGTGCACAGAAGAGCAAAGGAGGGAAGGACCAGTCTGCTGTGTCAGCAAGGGGAATAAGAGGTTTTTTTACCCTTACAGTGGAAGTACAGTGACTGAAGAATGGACACAGCTTCTTGTCTAAATGTTCTTGGCTTGGTTTTGGTGGAGCACTCCACCAGTGTGTGTGAACCCTTGGCAGACCGAGAGCCACGTGCTGGCAGGAGCCAAACGCACGCTGGTCCTCGCATATGAGGTGAGTGCCAGGGCTCACCCAGGGGGTGAGGCAGGTGCTGGGTGCAGCCGTGCCTGCGGAGCAGGAGAGTCACCAGGGAAAACAAACCCTATATCTCAAAATATATAAAAAATGTATCAAAATCCTAGTGACGTATCAATTCCCCCAGACAGTTCAGGGGATTTCCTAATAGCTGTCTTGAACCTGGAAGACTGGTACTCACTGATAAAAATTTAATATTAAGCATTAATAGTTATTATTTATTAACTTCTAAATAAATTTTATTTATCAATATTATATTTATTACTATGGCTACCTGAATTTGTCTTTGATCATCCCTTTTTCCTCCTAGATGGTTCATTTCCTTTCCTAAGAAGTAAACATGCCATTATGTGAAAATATCACTCACTGCCAGAAGTCTGCTTTTCTGCCCTATTTCTATGCTCCCAGTGAGCTTCAGCTTCCAGGTCCGATGTGGCAGCTGAGGGACAAAGTCCTTGGTTTCCCAATTCTGAAAGGAAATATTTGTGTGTGAACTTTACAATTTGTGCTCACAATTTATCAGAAAAAAATTAAGCCCCATACAATTGCGCAATGCAGTTTGTAATAACATCATACTTTACAGAAACTGTTTACTACTTGTCTATTTTTAACGTTATGTGGAGCAGGGGAAACGAACATACCTCACGTGGGCCTCTTCTCTAATTGGGTGTGCTGGATACCAAAGGAGACCATTTACATTTGCAGCTGCTGGTAGATTTGCTAAAATTAGACTAAATAAAAAATAGCAGCTGCATGGGTAGAAACGAATGAAAGCTGATTCACAGATGAGAGGCATCTTGGGGGACTCAGGCATTGCAGCTAGATTTGACACAAAGGCTGGTCCGGTGTAAGATCCCCATGCCTACAAAGACACAATAGACCATAATGGTAAGCCAAAACTATGTTCAGCTCAACCCCATTCCTGGGGAAATCCTTTCACCGCCCTGGACTTCTTTTACTTTTTCCGCCTTTTTTTTACATTTTTTTGCTTAAACATGTGGTACAATGTCTCATTATGTAGGAACACGCTTTCCTTTAACATGTCTGTCTTCTTCTAACCCCTCAGCCTCCCCCTCAGACTTTCCTTGGACAACCACACTCATTGTGGTCAATGCCAAAAAAAGCCCACTCTCTGCTTGTGTCCAGTCCCATACTCCCTGCTAACTCCATGCCAAGACATTGACAGAGTGCAGGATCTTTCTCAGCAGCCATGTCAGGCTGCTTTTTATTGGATTTCCTTTCAAAATGCTAGTGCAGTGGAACTTCATGACCTCTTCTACCAGCAGCTCCATCTTGCATTGCCCCATGCATTATATTCAGATAAAAGGATATATTGTGGGATTTAACGCTCAGTCTGTGTTACAGGGAGGAGGGCACAGAAGGGGCAGACTGCACAGGCTGTGCTTTCTGAACAGTCAAACTGGATTTTTCCTGGGCAGAAAATACAAAAAATTCTAACTGGTTTTCAAAGGAAATCTCAACAAAATTACTTCCAGCCACAATTGATTAAAAGGACTCTCTCTTGTCATGAAGAGTGGGGCTGTCATGTTCATGGCAATATAATATTGTATGGGTTGTGCAGGATTCCAATGTGGTGTGTTGGAGAAATTAATGTGACAGCACGGAGTCAGTGAAGACCTTCAT
>WAAG01030089.1:732-14669 GCA_013390105.1 Tichodroma muraria
ATCCATCTTATAGTGCAGTCATCTAGACCATGTTTCCCAGCTTTTTTTCTGAGAAAGTTTTGGGGACTAAGAAAAATCATGTTCATGTCACACCAACAGCAGCCTCAATGGTTAGATAACCTGGCATGAAATTAGTCTGGTTTGATACAATTTCTTCTTGACATAATCACAAAGATTGTTTCTTATCAGTGTAATACTTGCTAGGTAGTCATAAATTGTTTGCCTTCTATCACAGTTCAGTATCATTTTGTATATTGAAGTTAGGCTGAGTTGTTTAATTTTTCCAATATCATCTCATCTCTTTCCCTATTTTATGACTGGGTCATCCATCATCTTCAGGGGCATCAGCCATGCCCCTGTATCCCTCTGGAAGCTCAGACTCCTCAGGCTCACAGTCTCTTTTCCTTCACTCATGGGGCTCTTCTAGCCTGCACTGTACTAGGAATCGCTTGACAGTCACATATCTTGGGTGTTACCACTTAGTCTTTCTACTTCTAAATAACCCTGGTGTATATCTCACTAATGCACCAACCACTACTTGTTAGGAAAAACCCTTAATTCTCTTTCCTGGACCACTTCACATCCAGGTGAGTTGACACATCTACTACATCAACACACCTGCTAGGGTTGGGACTAGCCCCTGGTGAACAACCACTTTGCTGTTCCCCTAAAAACCCACCTGTTCCATGATTTTTATTGATTTCAGCAGAGGTCAGTCTGTTGAGATGGTTGGCTGGAGTTCTTCCTTTTACTCCATTCACCCTCTATATTGACCCATTTCTCTTGTCATATAGCTACGTTTCCTTGCACGGATATATTTTTCTTTGTATGTTTTCTTACTTTGCTGAGCACGAGAGGTTACTGATCTGTGACAAGGTCTCCTGGATATTGTCATAGTACACATAATGGTTAATGACAGAGTAGGACCTAAGGAATCAGTCTACATGGTAAAAACAAAATATGGTTGTGGTAACTTTCTCAATATTTTAGTTCTCATAGTTTCATAGTAACAGAAAAAACAAAATACAAATAAAATGGAAATTCAAAACAGAGGTATTGATTAATTTCCCCAGTGTGTGTTAAAAATAAACTACTGGAGCAACTGCTAACCATAATACATTTCTCTTCCTTGAAAAAAAATATATGTTGAGTTCTTTCAGACTTCTTCTAGATTCCAATACCTAGTTGCTCTGAATAAAACAGACTATCCTCCTAACATAGGATTTTAGGTAAATAAATCAGTCAAGTGAGCTATGACATGACATTTCAGAGCTTCTATATAATTTAAGAAACTAACAGTACTAAAATATCTCACTGAAATACATAAATTTAGTAATATTCCTCAGAAGAAAAATGTTTTCTTACTGTTTGCCCTTCTTATGCCATTTATGTTTAATCTTGTTTCCTATCTATGCTTTTGCTTCCAAGAATTATTGTGACAGTCATTAAACATTCCTTTTAAAATCTGTCAATCACTGTTGACATTTTTTCTATGTTCTATGGCACTTTGTAGCTCTAGAAACACAATCTTTCCATCCTTTGCTAAATGTCAAAGATGGCACAAAATACTGTGCTCACTGTTCTAATTTAAATATTTTTTTTACTTTTTTACAAAGAGCATAAATTTATCTCCCAGAAAGAGAGAAAATAAATGATGGTTCTGTATCTTTTCAAGTGTTGCAAAAATCGGAATACAATATTGGTAAGACTTGTTTCCAACACAGCTGTGTCTCCTCTAACAGTCATTTAGACATAGAACGAATTTCCAATTATTTACTATTGCAGGCTATTCTAAATTCATTCATTTTGAGTTAAAAGCACAGCAGACAGAACTGAAATGATGATGGTAGCTTGAACAATTTATTTTCTGCAGTGGAACAGTACTTTCTCTGTTCAGTATCCCTTCTCTGCTTTTCAGTGCTAATGTTAAAAAGTAAAGCTGTTCATTTATTCCTCAAGATTTTTTTTATTCCCTAAAATGTTGTTTTAAAAATTTTAAAACCTATAATAACACTGTTCTGGTTTGGTTTAAAAAATGTTATTGTTCATGCAATCTAGGAAATAGTTGGATGAAATGTCTTTGTAGGCATGTCTTAAACATTTTCATGAAGCACTTCTCTGTTAAAAAAATTCTGCATCATTGGAATCAAAATATTAATGGAAATGTATTCTCTTGATAGAGTTAATTGAGAGTTTTCAAGCATACTCAAGGTTTCAATCACTCTCATTCTTTAAATTTGTGGGTGTGTGTGGACAATGGCAGGTTTGGATTGGCCAATCTAAACTTCTTGATTATCCTTTGTGAAAAATTACCTCTCTTTATGGAAATTGAGAAGAACATTATTTGTGTAATTAAAAAAAATACTGAGATGGAAAGATCCTTGAACACTTGAATTTATTGCCCGTTTCAGAGATTTGCATTTCAAAAGAAAATATATTCCAGAAGTTTTTGCCTTGTTTATTTTGGTTTCATCTGAGAAATATATTCCTTTATTTTCCTGGTAATAGAGAAGCATGGACTAGTTTTTAAATTCTTATGTATAAAGCAATTGCAAATAGCATGCAAATTTGCTACAGAATGAAAATGGCATTGTTGACGAATTATTTGAATGCACTGTCATGGCAGTACAAAGAAAGCTTCTTTCAGTCTCCACAACAAATTAATGAGGAAAAATGTGGAGTGCCTCTGACTCACTAATATGGAGAATTTTTTAAAATTAGTTAAGGCAGTTTCTTGCTAGTTTTAGGACAGTTCTTTAGTCAGGATTTCCATTTTCAATCAGTTATGTGTTTCTGAGTTCTACATACATGACTGATACTAGTCAGCTGCCTACATTCCAAAGACTGAATCACTCCAAATCAGAAATAAACCCCGATCTAAGCTTGAATTCTTTGCATGGAAGGACTCTGGGATCCTCACTTCTGCTTCCCTGGGGGTGCCTGCCAAAAGAGAACAGTTCTCATTCCCAGTCAATGCTCTGTAAAAGCCATCAGGAATGGCTGCAGTGAGTCATTCACCAGTGTCAGTACCAGGAACAGCAGTGAAAATCAACAACACTGGTAAGGCCTGTGCTCCTGCTGTGCCAAACCTGGTCTGTTGGCTCCCCTGCCTGACTGCCAGTGAAATGCTAGTCTAGTCTGAGTCTTCATTTATCTTGTCTTTCCAGCAGAGGAGTTGAAACACAGGATTTCAGAACATTCCATGGCATGTGCTGAAACAGCAGCCACATTTCTGAAGGATGGGGCTTTTAGTGAAAGTAGAGACTGGAAATGTAAAAAGAGTTTCTACTGCTGCAAGACAGACAGAGGTAATGGAAACTTCTCCTTCACAAACCATTATTTTCAATCTTTCTTCTGAGGCAGACTATCAGTAATAATGGAACTGTTAGGAATTGAAAGCTACATCCCCAGGCCAGCTGAAAAGGGTACCAGTCACAAGATTCAAAAGTAGATCTTCCAGGCTCTCTGTAATTCCTGTTACAGAGGGGTTATATCTGTTATATCTGGGTTCCAGTCTGTAGAACATTTCAGCTAGGCTGTGATGGTTAATCTTTCCCACATCCCCTGAAATACATTTTAAAATTCTTTCCTTTCGTCAGTGTACTAAAATCTGTGTTACCTGAAGACGTGTGATTTTGTCCTAAATGTTGGCACACAAAAAAATCAGGATATGTAAGTCACAGTCCTTAGAAAATAAGACTTAAAAAATGTTTGAAGTTGACCTGAGAATAAAAAAGGAATGTCAACAGAGCTAACCCATTGTAGTGGAATGATGAAAACTTATTTTCCTGGGTTTTGTGGTTTTTTTGGAGGGACAGTGTCTTATTATCATGATCTCTAAGCAAATGGTGGAGAAAAAATATGATATTTTATAAAAAAGGACAAAATCTCACATTTCCCATTTTTTTAAGCCCAAACTAAATAACAATTTTGCATGAAGTTTCAGAGAACCAAAACTCATATTTCTGGTGAATTTTTGACTTGTGAATGATGTTGTGCAATTTTAGGAAATTTATTTTCGGCTAAAATTCACTTTCTGTTCTCCACCCAAATCCTTTGGCCATGAACTCAGTATTCATCACAAGAGAAGTAAATTACAGTGCTTTCTGCTCACAATAATGGATAAATTCTAAATCAATGTTCTATTTCAGAAAGGTAAAGGATTCAGGATATTTTGTTCCAGCAGTGTCTTTGAACAGTCCACTCAGCAGCATTCTTCTCTTTTTTTTCTCTTAAATGTCATGCTGTTGAACAGCATTCTGGTCTCAGTTTCCCATGCTAAAATGAGAAGCTTAAAATTCTCTTTAATTTTTTCCATTCCTTCCTACTAAAACCAGGAAACTTGTTTTGGATTGCTTGGGGAGCAATGTCAAGGGCTTAGTGTAATCTGTCAATTTCAACGCGGTCGTGTTTGTCCTGAGAAGCAGGAAGATTTACAAAAAATGCAAAATTTCAGTAGGGAGATACCGCTGAATAACTGAACAGCGAGCGTGGGGGCGAGTTTGTTGCTCTGTTTGGCTCTGGGAGCAACGATGCACTCCCCACTGCCGGGGCTGGACGTGTGCCACAGCTGACCCCTTCCCTTGTGGGCATTCCTCCCTTCCCACCTGGACTGTAGGTCAGCTGGCACCTGTGGAGGTGCAAGTCTTGAAAGTAAAGCATGCCAATGAAGAGGAGAGGAGGATGTCATTTGGCTAAAACGATCTAGTTGAGCTCTGTAGTTGGGTAATTATGTGTGCTCCTCCTAGTTCTCCACGTGAGAGAAATTACAGGTTTTTCCTTGAGAATTCAGTCACTCTTGTGACTTGCAAGTAGGAGATACTAACTAAATCCATTTCCTTTGCCTTTGTCCTGTCTTCCATGTGACATCTCACTAACATCATTTAGTATCAATATTTGCTTCAGTTTAAGTAAGTTTGAAGTTTTAATGGACTTCATGGCTCTCCTTTCTCTTTAAGTGCTCTCACAGCAACATAAAATCATGCAAATCTGTGCAAGTACTTTGTCAACAACCATTCAGCCTCCTGAAGTGTGTTAGCCGTTTCTAAATTTGCATTTATTACAGTGCTATGGGCACTAAGGATATCAAACTATTATTAAAATTAGTGTGAGGAATCTAGTTAAAAGGAAGCTTTCCTCTTCAGTTAGCTTTAGTACAAAAAAAGGAAATACTTGCATCTAGACATAAAGTGACCTGAAACCTGCCAATTTCCTTTCTAATACATATTCCTTTGCATATAAATATGTAATTGTAATTACAAGTCCCTCAATCCAGCCTCTGTGCACAATTTTACCATTTGGTAGTAGAAATATAGAGAAAGCAATATCAAAACAAATAAAAAATGTAGCATGTAGCATGTAGCATCCTAATTAACTGTCTGTCTCAGTAATCAGCTGTCCATCAAATCCTGAGGAAACATCTAAGGTGAAGCAGTGTATAGAAGACTATTTGTTTCAGTAGTTTGATAAAAAGTATATACCTGAAAATGGGTGGGTTATTTTCTTGGTAGGAGAAGGACTAGATGTTACTGTATAACTGGATTGCCCTACAAACTGGAACCCAGATCTTACCTCTCCTTTATAAGAGGACATGAAAAACCTGAATCAAGATTTGTACTTAAATGCTGTGAATAGAGCTTTTTCTGTTTTGTTTTGTTTCACTGTATATTGGAAATGCAAATATTTAGTTTGAGACTTTAGATGTGGAAGACAAAGGTAAAGTGCTCATCTAATACCACGGTCCACATCTGAAAGCAAATTAGAGCTTAAGTGACTTGGTTATAACTTCAGCAGAAACTTGCTACACTTTGAACATCCAATTCTAGCCTTTTATTAATGCTTCTATCATAATTTTTGTAAAGAACCGATTTTATCTAGCATCATTTAGCTGTTGTCCACAAATGTGATATTTTAAACTGTTGATAAGGACTAAAGAGAGGTATTTTGAGAAGAACTGTTCTCTGCCTGTGCATGCCTGCACCCCAGAGCTGCAGCTGGCATCTCCACAGGCTCACCATTGTTTTGTGCACTATGTGCTTCTATCTAGCAAATAAGGGTTTGTGGTGGCATGGAACTGTGAAAGCAAAGTTGCCAGTACTCTTCTGAGAAAGTGATAAAGGACCTGAGACAGCAATTATGGATCAATATGAAAGTATTCTCTTGAAGCTGCATTTGTTGCCACTTTTAATACTAGTTACTACTGCTACTGTCAGGTGACCGAGTTACTACCTAACACAGAGAAATCCTGCCTTGAATTTCAGAGCTCTGACAGGAGTCAAGGAGTCTATGAGAGAAAGTGCAGAAACCCCGAGTTGCCACTAGTGTAAAGACTGGCTGAGGTTTAGCTAATATCAATAATGTGCATGTCTGCCAGTTAAGCAGGTATATGTAACCGTAATACTTAAGATGCATACAGAGAGGAGTGGTGAAGAGTGACAACTGAGCAGAATGCTGCTTTATGTGGATGTTAAATATTTCCCATTTCTAAATTAAGCCATCTGTCATCTCCTCTACTTATCTAATAATTAGTGCTTAAAAGTCCTCGTGTTGTATGTGCAAAGGAAAGATATGCAACTTATCACATGGTTAATTGTGATAAGATATCACAGATAATTGTGATAAGAACCGAAAGTGCACAGCAGATAATGAAGAGTTCTGAAATATATAATAATGGCCCAATTCATGGTCAATGGTCCTGTCAAAATTTGTCTCCCATTGGTTTCAATTTAGGAAAACATGAAAATGCAGGCCTAAATCTGACTCCCTTAGATTATCTCTGGCTTTGCTGATTGTGATGAGACTTCAGTGCACACTCAGATTTACATATGTATTTATATCTTCTTCTGAATAAAATTTTCCTGAAAAGGACTGTTAGTCACAGTATGTAGAAACTGGTTTTGTGAAACCGGAATCTATAATCCTGATCCATCCTTTCCTATAAATTATGCCAGTTCATAAAAGGCTTAATCTTGGAGTAAAGAATGTTTGCATATGGATTTCTTTGTAGCCAGTGGTTGGTGAGTTAACAAGGTAAGAAGACTTGAGCTCACTTTTTGACTGCAAGAGTGGTTTGGCTGATGGAACATGCAAATGGCTTTATGTATCTGCTACACTGATCATTACATTGATCAGTATTTAGTCAACAAGAGGCTCTATCTGTATTCATGGCTGCTGTCACACGTGTGAAGACATTTTCACTTTCCCAAACTACATTTCAAAATGTGGCATAACTGCTTTGAATCAGTTACACAGGGATGGATGCTGGCCTCAGAATGAGTGAGCATAAAACCTGGGGCCTGTAATAGTTTGCAGGCTTTCACTGACTTCATGAATGTAGGAAAATGACCATAGTGCGAAAGGGCCAAGGTCTAGGACTTCAGGACAATCTGTCTTTTCACAGCCTTCATATGTGATATCGGATAGATAAAGAAAGAAAGTTGCATTCTTGAAGATGAAACATTGCACCATATTTTTGGGCTGAAATAACATGTGCCAGCTATGTAGAGTTTGAAGATGCCTTTGGCAGGGAGCTTAGCACAAAGGGCTGATGACATGATGCAATGTAGAGTTATACTGCAGACCCTGTCTTGCCACATGAACCAGAGAAACAAGCAGTTTCAGAGGGTTTCTTCATTTCAGAGTGCTGAGCACACAGAGTGGCACAAACAGCACTGTTGCAAAGTACCAAGGTTGCCTGTCTTTAGCCTGTGGCTGAATGTGGGCAGAAAAGTTGCAGTCTTGTTCCGGAGGCTTCCTTATCTATTCCCATACTCCCAGGCATCTTGCTTGGCAAAGAATAATCACGGCAGTGGATCTGGGCTTTCATGGGAAGGCACTTACCTTCTTCTCTCTGCAGAGCAGGGGATGAAGACAAACTGGGTTGTCTGGGGTGGCATACCCACCAAACTGTGGGTCATCCCGATGTTGTGCAGAGCCTGTGTAGCTCAGGAATTCAGTTTTTGCCCAGTTTAGACAGGCAGCCAGGGATGGGAGCTCTACCATGGAACCTACAGGGTTCTACAGTCTGCTGTGCTCAGGCCTCATAGCTGCCCCAGGGCTCTTGGAGCAGCAGGAAGCTCTGGCCCACTCTCCATTCATTGCACACAAAAATTCAACATGAGGAAACAATTTCCCTCTAGGACCCTGCTCCTTCCACTCTTACTGCTTATCATGAACTTTTTACCCTGCTGTTTTTCACCACTCCAATGCCTGAGGCTGCTCCTTCTCTCCTGGCTGCCACAGAGGACAGCAGCTCCGAGGATACAGAGTCCCTAGAGCACAGCAGGCTGCTGGTATCTGCCCATTGCCCACTCCTGCTGTGGGGGATGAGGAGGAGAATGTTGCCCTTTTGAAATCTGACTCCTTCTGCCCTTAACGCCAGCTGGCTCTGGCAAGAGCAGTGGGTCCCACCCTGCCTGAACAGAGTCCTGGATCACCTGGGGTCTGTTCAGCAATAGCTGCAAGCAACCAGTGGAGGAATGCTGTGTAATCCATCAGACACTCAAAGATGTCTGATGGATTACACAGCATTCCTCCATTGGTTGCTCTGGTTCACTGCAGCTCCCTTTTCTCTCTCTCTGATGGACAAAATTGGGTCAAAGGAGTTGCACTTCCCCTTTTCTTTGCTTCATCATGTTGTCTCCATGTTGCTGCAGGTATTCAGAAGGGTATGGACCAGTAAGCCATGCTGGAGCCTCACAGCTGAGGACAGAGGGAAGGAAGAGGGGGAGAGAACATGAAAGTTGTGGTTGAAAGGCACCCAAAATAGCTGGCAGCAGTCCTTAGTCTTCCTCAGTCCTCAGGAGATCTTCAAAGGTGGTGGAAATGACAACTTTCTGTGAATGCCCTTTGGCCTTGGTGTCGGGACAGTAGTAAGTGGTTTCCAGAGAAAGAAGTCTGGCAGGGCACTGAGGGGAGCTGCAGTAAGCTTTGGTGGTGGCTCTGGGCCCACGTCAAGCTCATCCTCTCACGTCAGTGCAGGAGGACATCAGAGGGCAGGCAGTGGCTTTGAGTCCTCCACTGCTTGCTGCAGACCTCCATGTGTTGTGACTGCCCCTTCAGTTAGCCTATGGTGGTCAGGTTGATGTCAGTATTTTTAGTATGTCCTGTTTTTACTGTTGACTGTATTACTTCATACAACAGTTACTCTTGGACTTCTTCCCTAATTCTCTTCCCCTTACGATTTTAATATCTCTAACACTCATCTCTTCCAGTTCATAAGTTACAGGCATGTTCCTTTCCTCTTCCATCCAACTTCTCTTCTTTAATAAAGTTTTCCTATTGGCTTCAACAGTTTTGCAATAAACATCTGCAGCTGGAGAGGGAGCATCCTTGCTTTCAGAAGACACAGATTTTTGTCTCCAGTTGTGCTAGAATATCCCATTCTCGGCCTCTGGCCATACCTTCTCCAGTGCAGTGTGGGGCCCTGGTTCCTGTAGAACCTATCAATCTCTGGTGCAAACTCACTGGTGCCACACACTCTGCTCGCCTGCCTCAGCAGGGCTTGAGTTTCCTACTGCTGAGGCCATTCCTCCAGTGTCAGGCTCAGGGACACCCTGGGCTTTCTGTGTAGCTGGAAAAATAGATGAGTGCATCTGCTTTGAAGAGCTGAATCCTGCTCCTAGGACTCCAACTTGACAGAAGTGTCCCTTCTGCTGCTTCCAGCTCTGCAGATGGTACACACTCCATAGCTTCTGATCGTACTGTCACTAGCATATGCATAACTGATAGAAAAATGGATTCTGGAGTGTGGTAGGTCTTATTATTATTTGGATTTGTTTTTAGTAAATACCTCTCTCATTCCTAGAATTATTGTTGTCGTATTTAGTACTAAAATTACAGACTAAGTGATGTAGCAAAGTATTTCTGTAACATTCAAAAATAACAGAGTACCAGACTCAGAAGATATCAGTCTAAATATACTGAGCTGCGATATATTCCAGCAATTCAGTCCTTTAAATGTGCCTATTGCAATAGGACTGAATTGGGCTGTGATGGGAATAGGAAAAGGATGAATGTTGTATCAGTGTATGGTGTAAGACAATCTTGTAGCTGAGGGGTTGATTGGACCTGTGAAGGAGAGGACCTATTTCCCTGCTCTGCTACAGATTACTGGTGCAAACTCAGACAAAGCAATGTGAAATACCATTGACTTTAGTGTCCTAAGTTAGAAGGACTAGTTCTGAAAAAAGGATGTAGTGTTTTAAAGCATGACCAGCCAGATGCATTGCTTCTACTTCACCTATTTGTACCTATTCTGAGGGCTCTCATCCACCCCTTTTCCCTTGAAACCTCCTCTTAACCTGCTGCTGAGACACTTCCTTTTTTCAGGGGTGTTTAGGTGCTGGGAAAGAGATCTTAAGAGGCAGGATATTTTCAAAATAGAGGCCTTAGTGCTGAACTCAAAGGCACAAATCAATAGCTGTTGAAAACTCAGCTTACTGCCATATTTTGCTGCTATTATCCCTCTCCACAGATTCCCACTAAGTCCTCAGGAGTGTCAAAAGAAGGATAATGTGCTAAGCAAATCTCATTTTAGTTCTTTTACATCATTCCCTTATCTGGTCCAATACTCTTCTACAGAGTAGGCTAAGTCATATTAACCTGGACTTTTTTTGGAAACCAACCTCAAAGAAAATGTTTGCGGGTCTGGCACAAGGAAATGTTTGTAATGCTGTTAGCGATTACTTTTTATGAGATTATTCTCTGAAATTGGTGACTCAGACCTTGTGTTGGCTGTAGTTTTTGGAGAAGACATGAATTCTAATTTCTTATGAGTTACCCTGAGTTCATGAATGGAAGAAAACTCTTGTCTTGCAGAGTCATACACACACACACACACACACAGAGGCACTTTCTCAGGAGCTGGTCTTCCAGAGGTCAAAAAGTCCCTTTAACTGTATTCACAGGCATTGTCAGGGAGGGCTCCCTCTCTGTAAACTATTCTGTCTTTCTCTGAGGGTTTGGACAGAGGTACTTTTTCTGTCAAATATATGGCAACTAACTAAATTTATTCTGTTACTGTGTCTTGGTAAGAAATCCTCTGCAAAGGCTATGATTTCTTTTTCAAAATGAGATCTGCCACACTTCCATTTTCTGTATGCCTTTTGATTACAAATTAAAGGAAGTTCAGGAAAATAAACTAAGTAAATTTGTCAGTTTTGTAGCTTGAATGAGTTCTATGTACACCCAGACAGATTAAAGTTGTAACTAAACATTTAATTTCATTCCATCTAGCCTCTCCATCCTTTAAGCCTCCCAAGGCAGCAGAGTAAATACAAAGGCATTGTGGATAACGCTGTTCCAAGCAGCTGTGAAATGAGTCCGCTGTGTACAAAACAATTCAAATGACCAGAACTGAATATTCCTGTTAAGTTGGGTTGCAAGCATCTGGTGGGCCGTGAGCTGTGGTTGTCTTATCACTCTCTTTTCTTCCTTCATTATTTCCACTTGTGTAACCTCAGTTCTGTGTGCCTTGGCACTCTCTTGAACAAGGTGCTGTACTAATTTGCATTGAAGCTATCATGGTGAGACTGTGGCCCTAATTTTTAGACCTCATGTCATTGAAGTAGTGAAGATTAATAAGCAAGTAGTATTCCTATCCTGCTCCTGTTTCTTTCCTTCCTGAAGCAAAAGCAGTCATCAGATAAATGTCTTTATCATTCAGGCAGATAACAAATTGGAAATTTAATAGAATGATAAGCTATTTCCAGAAATAAAGCAATTAATTTATTTTCTGTTCTTTGATTATTTTTCTGTTGTGTGGGCACATTGGGCTGGTAAAATCAGAAAGGTGGAGTCAGTCTTTGGGGATAAGGCAGGTTCTATTTAATTTAGATTTATTTTCAAATATTTCAAGGTTTTCAAGAAATTACTAGTTCACATTCTTATTGTGCATCTTTCTGAGCGTACAATAAGAGGATTGGGGAAGCAAAGTGAGCTTTAGCTAAAAATTTGAATGCCTCCTTCCCTTCACTGATTACCTTACCTTCATAGGCAATTTCAGCTACCCAGGTCTCTGCCTGGGAGGAACAACCCCATAGAGCCTTGAAAAGCCCAGGGGCAAGGATGAGTGAAGGAGACAGTCCTGGTCATAGGCTAGAGTGAAAAAGAATGGAGCAAAGAGCTGTTTGATTGAAGAAGAGTTCATGTAAAATGACCTTCCCACACAATGGGATACAGATACTTCACTGGCTACTTTTATCCCTCTGAGCTGTACTTCTAGGAATTCAACAATTCTTCCATTTTTCAAAGATGGCTATACAGGTGGACACATCAGGCACAAGTCGAGTTATTTCCCTAATTAGATGATTAGCAGCCAAGACTGAATGGAATTGGTGGGGGTATGAAGCAGTTTGTGCACAAAAACATATCATCAGCTTTTTTTGAAATGCTTAGGATTTTTTAATTCTTTTTTTAACATTTCATGGAATTATTAGTAGTCATCCATCTCACTTGATTAGTCCAACAACAGTTCAACCNAAAATCTTGTACTTGTTTGGGCCCTCTTGTTTCTCATGACTTCCCTTTTTAGATTTTGCTTATGGATATAATGACTAAAATTGGCTCTGAAAAACTAGAAGGAGATTAACTGCTTATTTGAATGGTTTTATTCAATGAAGATCAATTTACTAATTTTTAAATTAATTTTCTTTAGTGCTTCCAAGCATTTGGAGATGATCCATTATTATAAATGATTTAATCAAAGTACTGTACTATGAATGCCATATTTAATTAGCAAAGATATCAGGTAAACTGTTATAGTATTTCATTATAATTATAAATCTACGTATAGTTATATTAAAACTAGGAAGTCAGTAATCAGTGCAGTGCTGCAGCAATCTGTGATGTGTATCTGTTCTTATAAAAGATGTAATTTGAGTTAATTTATGGTTCCAAGTTCTCAGATGACATAGATTGGTGAGGAACTGCAGGAGTTTGGACCAACAAGAATTTTTGCTGGTGATATGTTAAGGATTAAAATATTGGGAAAAAGAGAAATTAAAACATGCTTCTTTCAAATTAAATTTAAATTTAATTTAATTAAGTTCACCAATAGTAATTAATAATGACCATGTCATAGTGACAAGGATTTAAACAAAGAAATAGTACTAACCACAGTTCAGAAATAGTTGATACTTTGAAAAAGTTGAAACCCACAACTAAATAAAACCACTCAAACTAACTTTTGCAAGCTCCACAAATGTTCATGTTCATAATATTAAGTAGATAGAAAATTGCTGGCAGATTTGAGGCCTAAAAATGCTCGTGGCTAAATTCTGTTCATCCTTTACAGATTTTGTAGAACTACTGCTGGGTTCTACTTGATTGAGTGAAGGTTGGACCTTGTCACACAGCCTTCTTTGTAAGAGTACAAAGTGACATGAACAACTACTTGCAAATAATCAGAATGCAACAGCCAGAGCAGGACTTCATTATAGAATTTGTTCTGTTCAAAGGAGAAGCCCAGCATATTCCTGGAGAACTGATATGACAGGAGGTTTTACCTTCCAGACTCTCAGCTGGGGCACAGGTTAGTCTATGATTTCAAGAACTCAGAAACAGAGATGATGTTACACACCACAACTGAGTCCCATGTGCAAAAGTATGAGTACAGTAGTTTTCTGTCACAGTCTGTTCAGCTAGGAAGTGCTGCTGTTTAGTAGCCTAACATATGTTCTCTTGTTTACATCAAAACAAATATACCCAAAGCTAGACTGAACCAGGGACTCCTGGGAGAGTACTTGACTGAATCTTGAAATGTAGTGACTGGTTCCAGAGTGGATATTCCAGTTCTCTGGAGTACAGCTGTCAGATAGCTGTGTTTGCCTTTCACTCTCTGCAACTTCTTGACATAAATTACATTTCTGAAAGGCAAATATTGGATTTTAAGAGAAAACTAAAGATTAAAGAAGATGAAAGAAGGTGAGAATTGACTT
>WAAG01030136.1:0-10808 GCA_013390105.1 Tichodroma muraria
AACCACCACAAACTGTGTGCCTATAGATTCCCAGATAAAAGATCATGCATTAATATTTTAATGATTTTTAGGAGCTCCTTTACTCCCTTGGGAGTGGAGATGAATTATAATTTAACCCAGTATGTCAGATTTTAAAGAGATTGTATCCATGCATTCACTTTGCTCCTGTTCATTTCTGTATACAGTAAACAGTAATTAGATATAGAACTGTAATTGCCACTGTTGCTATCTGATCTTTCTTCTCTTGTCATTTAATTTTTCACACATATATGTCTAGTGCCCTTGTAAATGCATTAGTTGCAGGACTCCACATAGATTATAAACGAGTTTTTTTTGAGCCTGGGTGTACATTTGTACAAGGGGGAACTTTTCCAGGTTCAATTGTATGGACATGACCTTGCAGTGCTTTTATAGATGGAATCAAGGTGGATGTCTGCCTAATTTCAGAAATATAACGAGGAAGGGGTTTTTGCTGCATTGCTGGCATAGATTTATATAGGTTGATGCAGGAAAAAATGAGTAGAACTTCCAACGGAACCTTACTTGCTCTTTAATTACTGTGTCTGTTGCTCCTTAGAAGATCATTTATAGTATGCTTGGGACTGTAAACTGGAAAAGCACGTTACCTCTATTTGGTACATTCATTAAAGTTTTGCAAATGAGCATCAGGTTCACTATTGAACAGAAATTGAAGTTGTCAGAGCAATACACTTGGGAATTGGTTATGGAAAGTAAGACAATTTTATCTTTAATGAATATTATGCGATCATTGGCTTTGTGGTTCACATGGGACAGAGAAATCACCTTTAGTAGATTACACAGCTAAACCAATTTACATAATAACATCATATGCATTAAAAATACATTGCCCTTGTGGAAGCAGGGTTCAACTGTTGCAGAGATAAAAATAACTACCACAAACTGGTATTTCCCAGTTACACAGATCAATAGGGATCACAGAATTCTCTTGGACACCAGCTTTAGTAGATTTCAGCACTAAGCCAATTTCCTGAAGCACATAATGCACTTCGAAAGAGTTTGGATTTTGAATCATACATGGCCCTCTCAGGATGTGAATTAAAATATATTTAATTCTATTAAAACTTTTCCTACTAGCTCAGATCACAAAGGCTCATGTAACCATATGAAAATAGTCATTATGGAGGAGACTTGATTAGTAAACTAATATTCCTAAATATGTAGGTATACTTGGGGCACACATATTCATTGTATTAATATTTCTTCTCAGTAGTCAGTTATGAGCTGTTTCCAGTGTTTAAGTAAGTCATCAGAAAGTACACTGCCACAACCTTTAATTAGATAATTTAAAGACATGTTTTGGTTGATGACCATCCTTCTTAAAAAGGATGATCATCTGTGGACCATTGATAGGTCTATGCCAAGAAGAATGAGTCCTGGAGCTGGTCAAGGACTGGATGAATGAAATCACTTGGAATTCTTTATGTATTTCTCTACAACATTTAGAAGTTAGATGATTTAGTTTCTCCAAGAACCCTCAAGAACAGGATTAGAAGTGATCTACCCAGTTACCAGCAGAGGGGACAGGGAAGCAAACACATACAAATGTTTTTTAAGCCAACTGCTAACACTGAAGAAAGGGTTGTGAAAATATTCTGGTTTACTCCTCTTTCTACCGAACAGATTTAAGAGGACTTTACTCATAAGCATCCCTCCCCTCACTGGCCCCCATCTACCTCATGAGTAGACTTCAACAGCTCATGGCAAGACTTACATAGATCCTTATAATAAAAAATTGTGAGTTAGGCTAAAATGAGAAATAGGAGTCCACAGGATTGGGGCTCTGTTACATATCCCCCAAAAAGCTGAGCAAAAAGAAATTTAGAAAATTTAAGAATAATTACTGACAGATATAGGCTAACAAAGGAGCTGCTTGCTGTGCATTTTATCCATATGCTTTTACTGACTCAGTACTGAGATTGTTGCTTGTTGAAGTCATGCTGAGAATAAAGCCACTGTGGTTCAGGCTTTTTCACAGAGACTGCAAGAGACCATCACACCCAGGGGGGAAAATGAAAATGTTCCATAATTTCTCAGGTTCTTCTGAAGTAAAGCTTGTACAACCAACAATAAATTTCAATATGTTTTTTTCCTAGAAAGGTACTCCTTGGTGTACCTGTGCCAGTCTTGGATGCTTGGGACCCATATTATTGCAGATCTGACCTGTTTTGACCCAGCCATACTCAGGGTGTTACAATTTTCTCATTTTCCCCAGGGAAAATGTCCCCTCTGTGGGGTCCCCATCCCCCCAGTATTTCTGTACACATTCGTCTTAAACCAGTACAGCAGGCTGTGAATGTAACAGAGGCAGATATACACATTCCAACCTGCCTAAGGAATGGTGACCAGAGGTACAGGGATGCTGTAGAACAGGATGGCCAAACTGCACATTCAGAGCAGCATTAATCAGAAATAAATTGTATCAGAGACACAGCAATGTTATAGGCACAGGCAGGCAAGCTCTCTTGGACCTTGCTGGAGTGCAAAGGTAAGTGACATTCTTTAATGTCGCTTAGTATATCAAGACAACATTGCTTATTAATGAAGTTCAGGTCAATTTACTAACCTCTTTAACATGGATCGATGACAGTTAGAAAATAATACCTAAGATGTAACTGCAGCAATATATATTAAAAAGTGAAAATAAACCCACCCTGCAATGAATTATTTCAAACACGATTTTAATTTTAAAAAGCATTTAGTAAAAATTCAAATTGTTCAAAGAGGTGGACAGTTTTTCAAGATGAGGAGTCCTTATGCGGTTTTTCAAAAATTGTGCCATGTACAAAGCCCTTGTGGCTGCTCCCTGTTCATTTGTTTAAAAATTCATAAACTAGAATTTCTTTCTCTTTGCTTATCAGCAATCACACTCCATACCTAGAATATTTTATACCTTGCAGCAGAAATGGAAAATAACACACGAAAGCTTGTATTTATAATGAAAAAAAAACAAACCAAAAACCAGAGTGGAAAGGGAATTGGCTAGCTTAATTGCATATCAAGGTCAGAAATAATTTTTTGAGTATGGTTTCACCCAATTATATGACACTATGAATGTGGGAATGTTTGTATCACTATTTGCATTTATTTATGTTTTTTGTCAAACAGAAGTGCACACCCCTTTATATGTGAAATCTAAGGGAAATATTACTTCAGGTTTTTACAGAGTATTTGTTTGTCTACTTGTTGAAGTATGTGGTTTTGGGGATTTGTTTTCATCAAATTCATCAGCAGTTTTATTGTTTTTTTTTTTACCATGATGATTGAACAAACTATCAGTACAAGTGTAATCAAACCTTGAATGCTTTTAGCACTTTTGTACAAGAGAAGGAAAGAATTTTGAATCGAATGTGCGGTCAGTAGTAAATTCATAATATGATTTTCTACTGCTCATGCCCAGTCTATCTTGCAAAATGTTGTTGTGAAAGAAATGTTATCTGAAGTCAAGCAAATGCGTGATTTCCTTCAGATTTATCCCAGCTATGAAGTTTGAAACAGTTTGGAGATATTCCTTTGAAATAATAATCTATCAAACTATTTATACATGTCCTAGGTTTTCTAGCAGTATTCATGGTACATAAATAAATGACTGGAGTTTATAAGCTAACAAGCTAGAAAGCTAAATGTTCATTAATCAAGGAAATATGACACAACTTTTTGTCTTTCAAATCAAAGAAATGAAATGTGAACTCCAGAAAGTAAATTTTAGGAAATGAAAGGCTACACAGAAATAACAGTGGTGAAAGATTTGTTGTTAGCTTAATGTTGTATTTGAAAGCAGCCTGGTCATACAAAGTGTGATGGATTAGTGGACTACTCTCTTCTTTATTATCTTCCTGTTTGATATCCGTGATCTGTGACTGGTACTGAGCAATGAAGGAGGTTTTTGATTAGATAAAAATTTCCCACACTGTGATATATACCTACAACATTATAGTTTGCAGGGAACCATAAAAGGAATTTTTGTCCTCTTCTGAAATTAGGCTTCCCCAGAGCTTTTGTTTGGGTTCAGGCTCTGGAAAACAGCACAATCTTCTGTTGCTTCAGTCAGCCGCCGTGTGATTCTTTTCTTGCAACACCAAAACATGTCACGGCTTATATTAGCTTTCTCATTTTTGAAAATGTCAGTAGACAGTATTTGGTTAAATATTTTAAATACATTTAAATAAATAAATACTTCAAGGGTCGTTTTTCATAAAGGCAGAGACAGGTATTCTCATCCTAACAAGCCTGCCCTGGATTTTCTACCTGCTATATTAGTCCAAGATGCGATTTATTTTATTTTCCTTGAGCACCCCCGCTGACGAGGGGTCTGCGCCAAAACCGACTTTTGCATCAAAGCTCTGTTAGAGGATCGAGGAAAATAATTGGCTCAAAGGCATGGGCAGGAAGAATTGAGACATCAGCTGGCAAGCCCATTAAAATGTCAGGCATTATCTCCCCTAAGCGGCAGGAGAAGGCTGAAATGCAACCTTCAATGTGCTAATCATTAATTTCAGGGAGCAAGCGCGCCGTTCTCCCGCTGGCAGGTCCGTGCAGAGGCGCGCCCGCCCGTCTGGCCGCAGCGCTGCGGCGGGAGCGCGTCTCCCCTCGCGGCAGAGGAGAGGCTCCCGGGCTCCCGGGCCGCTCCCGGCGCTCACGCCGCGCTCCAGCCCCTTCCATCGGCGGCGCAAACGCGCTCCAGCGCCGCTCGCCCGGCGTCACCCAGCGCTGCCCGCCCGGCCCTGCGGCCCCTGCGGCAGCCTCCGTCGCAGCCTCCGCCAGGCTGCTATAGAGAGAATGGTTTCTGAGAGGCGTGTTTGCCCCAACAGCAGGGATGGAAATTAATCATTGCACGCGGCTCGTGAAAGACTGGAAGAGGTATTTGTGGCAGCTGGAAGTTTAGCGGGATGAAGGAAAAGGGGGGTGCGGAGGAGCAGCGCAGGCACAAAGACAGCAATTCTAAGCGGGGAGAAAGAGGAAGATTATAAAGGAGAGAAAGAGAGGAACCTGGGAGTAGAGGAAATCCAGGACTGGGCGAACTGAAGACTTGAGAAACTACGGAAAGGCAATAAAAATGAGTAGGGAGATAGAGCAAAGGAATGTGAAAAGTAGAGTCAGACTTTACTAAGAAAAAATAATAAAGGAAGAATCAGGAAATGGTAGAATCAAACTTAGTGGGCCAGCTTCCAGCTTTTGGCCACTTAAACCCAACACACTAACACCGACCTTCTTCCTGCTCACTCCAGTACTTCTGTGTTCATTTGAAGTCCTCTTTCCTCCCTCTTTTCCTGCTCCAGAGCCTCCATCTCCTAGCCCCCATGTCTCCATGCACTTCTCCATAATGTTTGAGCCTGCACTGCTTCATTCCGTATACTGCACTGTTCCTCTAGCTCCTTCCTCTCATAGAAAGAGGATAGTGCTGGCAGACACTGCAATGACTCTATTGCATCGCAGGAGCCATGCACTTAGAGGAAGATATTCACCAAAAGGGTAGGGAGAAGTTTTCTGTGGGCATGGGAGCTGGTGAAGTGCCAGTGTAGTGGGGCTGATTAGGCAGGTGTGTGCAGGTCAGTGATAGGAGAGACCTGTGTGAAGAAATGGTTGGATGCTCTCAGTCGTTGTGCCATTGTAACCAAATGAAAACTGTCAATTTAGGGGTGATTTATAAAGGAAAATAAAAGGATGGTTAAGCATTTGCCTCCTAGGATAATCTAGTGCTTTGGATACCTAGTTCCCTCTGTGTACCTGAAAATTTCTTCCTTTATTGCTATAGAGAGGAAAATACAGAACAAAACAGCATTTCTTTACCAATTCCCATGGTTTTGTCATCTGACAATGTTTGAAGACTGAATGCCCATACTTGTCCTATTAGTCAGGTGATAGACTAGCTATCAATACCAGACTTGGAGTGAGCCATGCGCATCGAATGCACCAGGGAGTAATTCCTTTGACTTGGGGCATAGGAAGCACTTTGAAAGGCAGGAATACTCTATCTGATGCAGGAAGATATGACTGAGCTCTCAGTCACCCGCAGGTTTTCTCTGACTAGAACAAGTGGCTGGACTGGCCTCTTGTATTTTCCTGAAACAGATAGTTAAAGTCTGTAACTCTGTAAATACCACAGCATGCGTTCATATTTCAGTTTGTATTTCAAAAATCTATTGCATTCTAAAATAGGAATTTGTTTTCAAGCCCAGGAGGTATACTCTACCTTAAAACTTCATTATCCCCTCCCCTGCATGCTGCCTCACCCTTAGCATTTCTGTTCCTCCATTGTTTCAGTTTACACCAGAAAAGGAAACAAAACAAAGAGTGTTTGCCACTATCGTGAGATAAGAGCCATTGCCTTTAACTAATTTAGGAGAGTCTGCCCATCGTGAGCAGCTGGAATGAGCTGAGGGCAATGAAGATCAACGTATTGCAGTGCTCTGAGACACAGTATTTAAATACCATTCTCCAGGGCAGTAAGGCTTTAATAAACTCCAAACATTGTTAACAAGCTTGAGAAATTCAGGATCCTGAATGTTGAAGATGAAGGAGGACAAGAAGGGAATTGATGCTAGTGTGTGTAAAAATGTCACATGAAATTCTTGGCAGCTGTGGTATTTATCATTGTGTCGATACTGCAAAAATTATACCTGTTGTGCATGCTTTCTTTCACTGTCATTTAAAAAGGAAAACCACATTGTTTCACTGGCAAGGTTTTACACTAAACTCTATTCAAAGGCTGACACAGTATTCTAAGAAAAATATACATTATAATATTTTTCTGGTAACAGTCTCTTTTCACAGAAAATATTTGTTATTATATTCTGGTATAGTTCAGCCACATTTTGATTGAAATGGGGCAAAAGGTTGATGGGTTTTGTCTGCTGTGATTATAATGATGCTGCTGTGTTGTGGATGCTATTTTGGGTAGCTTTCCAAAGCTGAGGTGATAATTCTGTCCACCTTTGTTTATGTTGTAAAAACAACGGGAAACATTTATTAAAAAAAAAAAAAAAGGCAGCCATATAATTATATTATATACACAAATACCAGCAAGCAGTGATTTGCAGAAGAGTGGTGCTCAAAAAAGATTTGCTATATGCATATATGAAATTCAGTTAATCATTCTTCTTGCACTTCACCTTGTTCCTCAATGAAATACATGAAATTATTTCCATTCTATGGAACAGGACAGCCTCTTAATGTAGAAGGTTATAAAAACCACCAGTGTCTTGGCCTCCACCCTGATACAACCAATATTTTAGAAAAGTGAACTAATTTTTACAGGTTAAGATTTGCTGTCATTTTGGAACTCTTGGTACATTTGCAGTGCTTTTGAGCAGTTGTCATGGACACGTGACCAAAGTCAGAATAAGTGTGACTAATTCTCCTCAAAAACTTTCCCTTCTATAATTTCATCTGATGAAATGTTTTATTCACTATATTTTCTTCAACTACTTTCTGATCTGGAGTTTACATAGAAAAGCACTAAATGATCTGGAGTCTATGAAAACTCCGAAGCACAGAATTGAGCAATTTCTTTCTTCAGCCCATAATGTAGCAGGGTTCCTGTGGTTTGAGTATTTTGTGGGTTTGAATACATTTGGACCTTACTTCTTGCAGGGCTTTCTGGATCAAACAAGTCCGGGCAAGCCCTGCAGGTTAGTTCTCTAAAGGTTAATCATCTGAGGCTTCCAAGTCTACTCTCAAATTATCATTGCCAAATACTGTCCATGCATCTCAGCAGTTCCTTGATTGCTTGCACTTCTCTAGCCATGTGCCACAATCACTGGAATAGTTTCTTCCTTTGAACAAGGGTTGACAGCATATTTCTAAGAGTTTTGTGATGCAGAAACGACACATATAAGTGTAGAAATGAGGTAAGTTAGGCTGATAAATCAGATAATCTTTTTTTTAAAATTCAATTATAATTTCATTTTTCCATTTTGTAGGTATTAGGATTGGGGCAAATCCCCACAAAATGAGTAATAATCAATGTCTACTACGGTCTACTCACCATTTGTTTTGTCATGAAATTTCATGACCAGGAAAGTATTATAGTACTCCATTATTCCATGCAACAAATGTGACAAAGACTTACTGCTTTGGTTGCTGCCCTTTCTGTGTGTGACTCACAATTTTTCCAAATAATGGTTCAGAGCCTGCCCACACCACTTTTCCAGAGAAAATCTAAGGGCATGACAAGACACAAGAGGTCCTAGCTGTAAATTCTAGACTTGATAGCTGAGTCTTGCAAATCTTCATATTTTTAACTTTCATTAGTCAAAACAAAAGAGTAAGATCCATGTCCAGCCAGGCCTGTAGCCTCTCCATGTCAGTGCTAGTACAAGACGCTACTTAGGACAGCGTGTGTGACTGGCCACAGCCTGTGGCAGGCTTTAGCTTTACCTGCACCTTCCCAGCCAAGCTTTTCCTACCAAACCAGCTATGAGCCTCTAGCTGGAATTTGTTTTTCTTCTTTTAATCAAAGTAGCATGTTCTTACATGTGCATTTGACTGATACTTTGCTGCTGAGGAGAGAAGTTCTTCAGAATTTCAGTTTTTTAGCACTGAATTTTTCTACTGTAACGCAATCAAAATAAGAACCTGGCTAAAATTCTGTGACTGGTAGACTCATGCAGTTAGGAGTGCTGGAAAAGCTGTAAAAGGTATTCTGTCCAGAGAACTGGCATCAGCTTTAATAGGACTCCCACGTAAATTGGATTAAATGATCCACACTCTTGCAGCTATTTCCAGACTAGGCCACAGTAGAATTGAAATGCAAACCACAGACTAAGCTCCTGAACTGGCCATACCTCACACTTTTCAGGGTTAGCAAGAGGAGAAAATAAAGGTAGAAAAGCAAACATGTAAGTGCTAATTTAATTTTCAATTGGGAAAGATTTTAATTTGTTCGGGTTTTTTCTTATTTTTGTTTGTTTATCGCTGTAGACATATACTAAAGACTTGCTTTAAGCGTGGCCACAATGTGAATACAGTTTTAGGGTTTATTATATGCCTGATCCTCCAGTCTTTCAAGCAGTCCATGAAGTAAATACGCTTTGTTACTGTCTTGTTCCCTGCTGCCATGACCCTGCAGGAGGCAGGGTTGCTGTTCTGCTTTCCCTGTGTGCCCCAGCAGACTCGCTCCAGTCTGGCGAGATTGATACACTCCCTAAACGGGAGTAGCAACAAAATCATTTTTCTGTATGTTCAGACACCCTGTTAAACATTTATTTTGGCCTCTCTCACCTGCTATGTCTGTTGGGCAAGGCAGCTCTGGAGCCCCTACTGGGCTTTGTAAGTGCACAAAATAGTGTTCTTAGAAAGAACTTATCTCATTTTCAGAAAGCAGCCATGTCTATCCCAGTGAAATCAGTTAGAGAAATAAGTTGTTCACTACTGATCATAGCAAATGTGGATTTGATGTTGAGCACACAAAACTTCTCCCTCTGAGATGCATTTAGTTCTGTATCTCACAAGTCTTGAATTTCTGTATTAAAAAATCTGGCACCAGACACACTTGTCATTGCACGTTTTAGTGAACCTTGTGCTGCCTCTAATGGCACATCTGCTTTAAGATTTCTCCATTATGCATAATGCACTGTAGAGATCTTAAGCCTATATTAGATTAAATAACCTGTTGTAAATAACCTGGCTAGTTAAAAAATAAAGCTCAAAACCACCATGGTAATTACATAAGTAAAACATAGTGAAGCAGTTAAGCACTCAAAACACTTTAAGATTCAAAATACAGAAAACAAGTAGTTTGGGAAAGTTAATGAGGAAAAAAGGAAAAGAATAGAGGTCTCGTTTTCAATATACTGCTGTCCTGTTTAGGAGGAACAATGAGACCAAAACCATAAACACCTTAATTACTCCCCAAGTACATATTATGGTGATGACCTGCATCCATACTCCCAGAATATGATGGCTTATTGCTGTCTCTTGGTAAGACACAGTTTTTTTCTTGTAGATGGGTTGCTATAGCCACACACAATTTTCTGAGGATGGGCAGTCTTACCCATGCATGCTGTAAAGGGAAAACTTCGTTTCTGCCTTTAGTGCCTCCTGGCCTGTCCATCTCCTCCACCTCTTAAGAAAACTGCCCCATTTTGTTTTGTATTGCATTCATTGTTGTGAGGGAAGACATACAGCTATGACTCATGGAATCCCTTCCCAAATTGACTAGTAGATAAAAAATAACATACACAATAAAGCTTAATACAATTATTCTTCAAACATATAATAATAATAACAAAACTCACAGTTGTTTTGCCCTCTGCCTTCCCCCCTCCAGTTCTCTTGGCTCTCCAGGCTATGGGAAGGACCCATAGGTCTGCAGTTTCAGCAATGGCTTTTCTCTTAATATGACCTATCTGGGCAGGGTGGGGTAGATTCCTGCAAGACATCCTGAAATGGGAGAGCAATAACCATGCTTGCTAGCACTATCAATGATACAACTTGGGCAGGATAGTTTCAGTGATTAAAGATGGGCAGTTTGTCCTGTAGCCTTGTGCAGTGAGATAAAAAATTATGCAAACAAGTTGTCTCAGCTGAAACTACAAAATCCTTGAGCTTCATTTTGTGCTTCATTGACTAGGAAGTGAAAAGACTTCCCCTTGTTAAATAAAGAACGTTTTGCTGCCAAACTTCTGCAGTTCCCTAGGACAATACAAGGCAGGGGAGAAAATCCAAGGCAGTGTTTCATTCACTCTTTCACATCATTTAACATCCCTCAGGCACGTGCACCAACCCGCTGTGCATGGGCACTAACAATGGAGAAAGGTGGTTGCCAG
>WAAG01030137.1:0-28700 GCA_013390105.1 Tichodroma muraria
TTGTCTTTAGAGATGATAACTTCAGAAACAGTCAATTGTCTGGAGTTATTAAAACTGAAAAATTTGCTCCTATGAGTGGATGCAATCTGTCTGTATCTGTGTATAATTACATATGAATTGTAGGCATTGACAAATGTTGTCCATTGTGGGTTTGCAAAAAAGAAAACCAGGACAGAATCAGCCTTTGTACTCTATTGTAATTACTCCAGCTATGCTTCTACAGGGATTCCCACCCTGCTCCCATTTCTGGACAGAGATGCTGTGTACAGTAGATGGATAACAGCCAGGACAGCACATGCCCTGGAGCAATAGTGACATAGGGGCATATTTACAGTTTCAATCTTGCCTGTCTGAAGGCCAGTGAAGTAGCAGTGCTCTCACTTCACAGCTTTTTGCATCACAAAAATCTTTTGCATTTTTGATCACAAGAATCTTTGCATGCAAATTTCCTGGCTAAGTATTTTCAAATTAGTTGAACAATGCAAAGATCCTCCCAAGACTTGGAATCACACCAACTGCATATGACAATTTTGTATGAGTTTTGCAAATAAGGGTGTAATCAATTCCCAATAAAAACCAGAAGTTCTGTTCTAAATAAGAAGACATTTAATATTCAGGAAATGGACATGTATGCAACTGAATACAGAATATGCAGATCATATTCAATGTAGTTTATCACAGGCCAGATACACCATTGAGAGTATGGGCTCTTCCCCTGTCCCCAGACTTAAAAGAGAAAGGGGACTGTGCTATTTCTGTCTATCCTGAGCTTCTTTTTGCATATCTCCATCTAAGCTAAGGCCTATTAATTTTTATTCTGTAAATACTGACAGAGGGATTCATTTGTTAGTTTTCAAGTACTAAGAATTTAACTGTGTGGGGAGAAAAGCAACCCTTCTGAGAGATGCATTTTGCAATTCAAGTGTGTGCTGTTATAGTAAATATGTCTCTTCTGAGTATTTGCACTGATTTGCACTGATATATACAAACCACTGATTCTTTGTGATTGTGCTGAAAGACAAAGTCAGCTTTATAAATTCTGAACAAGCAAAAGAAGTTTACAGAAAGCTTGGCCTTGGACAGCAGCAGTGTATTAAATTACCCTAATGAAAGCATTACTCAAAAAATTTGAAGTGGAAAGTCCTTGTTCCATTGTCTGCTCTCTGGACTGTTTCTTCTTTCTTTTCTTCTTTAATGAACAGGCATCTCTATTAACCAAAAAACTCTGCAACAATGGATTAAATCCCAGACTTTTCCTTCACAACTGGGTGTCCTTATTACTGCTTTTGAATGTCTCTTTTCCATGGCCAGGTGTTTTGCATGCATTGCTGCAGAGCAGCCTGGCTGTAGGGAACCTCAGCTCTAGATGGATTGTTAGCCCATGGTGCTTGGGAGTGGAAGCACTCAGGGATGTCAGGGGACCAGAAAAAAGGCTTTGCATGTCAAGAATTAACCTCTGGAAGGCTGACAACACATCCTTTGCCTTCTCGGTCACTGCAAAGGTTTTTGAACCAGAGTAGCCATGACTTTGTTAGATTAGACATTACCCAAGCACACTGGTTTTGTCTATATTTGCGTGAGATTTAAATATTGCCAACCTGTCTGAATGGGCTCCAGTAGGAGCAACATGCCTGCTCACCTGGAGCAGTTCCTTCCTGAGTAGACAGATGTGCAGTACAGATCTTTGTGAACTGGGAAAACTAAATCATCAAAATGGCAGAAACTTGTGGTTGTAATATTTGTCAGAGATTAGTGATCACCATTTCCTTGAAAAGTTGATTTTGACTGACATAGGGCAAAAGGCCCTAATGTGCAAAATACTCTAAGTATTTATTTTTAGATACAAGCCTTAGAGAGAAGTTGCTATAAAGTGTAGAGTTAAGCAAAGGTCATGGTAAGCCCAGTTGAGATGAGAAGGTCTTCCAGAAATGCGTGTGGATATTCATATATTTGGGATGTGAATGGTGACTTGTGATTTAGATTTCAGAAGTCTTTTTCATTCTATTTCTTGCATTACATACGTCTGTGAAGTAGCCAGAAGTTCCTATTGCTTTCAAAGAACTGGAGGCATCTATTTCTCAGTGAGAACCAGCTATTAAAATACAGTAATTAAGTACTGGAAAAGATACTGAAGCCTTTTTTAAAACCATTCACTGCCATGGATACAGAAGCCTTTGGAAAATCTGATTCTAATTTCTATTGTAAATTGATTTCATTTTTTTCTGTGGAAGTTTGAATTGTTTTTTAATAATTGGAAGAGATTCTTTCTGCTTGACAGAGTAAAATTATCATTCAGACTTTTTAAATTTTCAATTTAGACCTTTAAAAATGTATATTGTTAAAAAAACAGGCACATTATTGCAACCACAGTGAAAGTAGTGAAATACTGTTAATTCCGTTTGGTCAGTAAGGGTGAATGTGTTGTCATTTGTTATCACCCAGTAGTCCAGAAATTGTTATTGTCCACTGTCGAATCCTTATTTGTTTCTTTTGTAAGTGTATTTTTGAGTTACTAGTCCCTGCAGCTCCAAAGAACTTGTAGAACATGGTGGAATTTTTTTCCTCTCCCAAGGACTGATGACCCAATAGACTCTGCTGGCTCTCTCAGGTGTGTCAGAATAAGAGTCTTAATCCATGTTTGACAAGATGTGCACCAAAGGAGGCATAAAATTTAAGTGGGAAAAAAATAGTTTGAAGGTCCAGTAGATTGAATTCATAAATTAAATAATTTAGGAGTGTAACTGTTTCATTTTTCCTTATTAGGAAATGATTTATTCTTTTAGATAATATACAGGGAAGAAGGAAATAGGATTAAACAAATATGCGCATCATTTACAAATGAAAAGGAGCGTTTTTCTACTAATTCCATCATTGTTTCTCTAATCACATAGGCCAGGAATGACCAAAGAAGCCTTTAATCAGCCTGAAATCTTCCTAAAACTTATGTGAGTGGTTCAATCTGTTTTACTGTCTGATTGCTCTTTTTCACTGATCTTTTGTGATGTGAGATACTTGGAGGAAGTCCATCCATAATAGAATTAACAATGTCATGTTTGCATTTTGTAGCAAATGCTACCTTAAGTTGCTCAAAATAAAATGCTCAACAACCACAGTAAATAGGAAAATGAGGTAAAATTACTCTCTTTTCTTAATTTTGAAAGAAGCCTTTTCAAAGGTGTGGGAACATTTACTGAATAATGTGTAGCTGAGACCTTTCATATCGAGTTGCAGTTAGAAATATATTATTATAGCTGACATAGAAATCCTCAAAAAATAGATTTGTAATGGAAATGCCAGGGGACCCTTAACTATAATCATTCCTGTCAGTGTAAATGCCTGGAAATGAAAATAGTTTTCATTACTCTACTATTATGTGACACAAGTGACCAGTTACAGAGAAATCTATAATAATTCTATTTAACCAGCTGCATTCAAATATGCTGTTAAAAGTACCCACCTCTAGGTAGGCTTTGCAGAATGCTTTTTGTGAGCTCAGGTCCCACATGAGCTTTGTTCTGAAGTCTTAAAATGTGTAAATGTGATGCTGATTTTTCCATGGAGGCTATTTCTACATGGGTTTCACACAGGATTTGTGGGCACTTGAGTAACTTGAAATGCAATACAAGATGATTCTTGTGATGTCTCAGCCACTAAGTGTAAATGGGACTGGGTAATAACTGGGTAATAGTCTCTGAAATTGTTCCTGTGCAATAGGTGCTCTTTTGAAGTGAGTAGATGTTACTGGTTTTAGTTGGCTGGAAAGTCATAAAACCTTGCTGGCAGTTTTGATTTAAGGATATTTAAAACCCAGTTAGTCCAATCATAGCAAGGGTACATTTTTT
This sequence comes from Tichodroma muraria, assembly GCA_013390105.1. Taxonomy (NCBI): domain Eukaryota; kingdom Metazoa; phylum Chordata; class Aves; order Passeriformes; family Sittidae; genus Tichodroma; species Tichodroma muraria. The sequence goes on from WAAG01030137.1 coordinate 3,843, forward strand.
TTACTCTCGGTCTTGGGTTTGTGCTATAACCAAATTCATTGCTGAGGCAGCGTTAGGAGTCCATGTGGTTCCAACCAGGGCCAAATTTTGCCTCTTGTTAAATGGGAGATATCACTAGACATTAAAATCTTTTTGGCATCGTTTTTTACTTTCAGTTTAATAAATAAAAATGAACTTTTTAAAATCATAGAATCATTTTGGGTAAGCTAGATGGTAGTGCAAAGTCTAAAGTGTAGAATTAAGTTTTGATTTATTTTTTTAATTGCATTGCTTTTTTGAGAACACAAAGGTGTATGAACTTTTGATATGTTGTGCAGGAGTTTAAGATACATACCTATATCCCAATAATATTCTGGCTGGATGACAGTTTTGTTTATTCTTTGAAGGCAGCAATTACTTAGTAAAGATTGAGAATACGAGATTTCATTCAAAATTGCTGCTTTTGGATATGAAAAGGGCCTTTTTAAATTAATGTTAAGGAAGTATTTTGTATTTTATGTAACTTAAATTACCTCCTGAGTTAAACTATTTGTAAAGAAAGAATGTGTATATGTGTTTTCTTGTTGAGTATTTCACGTAAGCTGAAATGCAGTCATAGAGTTCTTTGCATTGCACTTGAACTGGAGCACAAACCTTTCCTGGTCATAGCTCATGTGTTCCTCCACTGCTTGATCTTGTTCTTCCTGTTTGTTGCTCATTAAATTCTGCCAGTTTGGCGTGGCTCTGCAGTGCCTGTGTCTGCCTCTTCCCCTCGCATGTGTGTGTAAGAGCTCCCAGTCATCCACATACCTGGGTCTCTTATTTCACCCTGGCTGATGGAATGAAATGGCCGACTATCAGTATAAGCATGTTTACAAACAAATCCAGTGAAGCTGTAGTGTGTCAATGTCTGACCATCAGCCTTAATCTGTCTGGCACTGCCGGGAGATCAGGGCTCTGACTGCAGCAAGGATGGCAACCCGAGCGCCTTCCGAGGCAGGAGCACGAGTCCTGGGTCTTGTGTGCTCACATCCTCGTTTGGTGAGGACACACCCCCGTAAGACTTAAGCATATGTTTGAGGTTAGGCTTGTAAGTGTTTTGCTGAACCGTGTCCTTTCGATCATCCTGGCCTCAGTGTGGAGGTGGATGTGGGGGGAGTTCTCCGTTGTCACCACCGGCAATGTCATAAACATGATTACGGCTGGAGTTGTAAGCAGCAGTTTAGACAACCATCAAGACGGAAAATCTGTTTTCCAGCAAATATTCCAAGTGATAAAGAACCTTAGGAGAAAAAGATAAAATGTGATATATAGGCAGAGTTGTTTCTATGCAGAATATTTTTTCCAAATTTCCGTGGAGGCATCCGCTGTTCTCGGAACATCCAAGAAGTTCGTTGTGCTTCTGATCAGCTTCCCACACATTCTCACCCACACTACTTTGCTGTGTCATCTTAATGTCATTTTTAAATACTAACAAAAGCATTTTGTTTATAATGCAGAAATAAAAATCTTGAGAGGGGAAAGAATGCCTTTTGTATCTTATTTTAGCAGATCAAAGCTGACTCATGAGTAGCAAATGTGAAGTAATTAATGCATTTAAAATTCACAATTCCTGAGTTGCAAATTTAAGAAGTGTTTTTATTATAGTCATCAGATTCCATAGACTTTTAAAAATATGATTAGTATTATTTTTAGAAAGTTTACCTTTTGCAGAGTATTACATTTAGAATATAGAGCAGTATAGCAATTTGTAAAGCTAGGTATAACTGGCGTTTTAAATAATTGACTGTGCTGAATTAAACAGTGTCCAGGTACACTGGAGGCCAGGTGGGAAGATGGAAAAACAATCTTTCTCTGGGGAGAAAAATGCAGCTATCATTTAATCTGCTTGCCATGGGAAGTTTTAACCTTTGATATTTACTGCTTTCATGATGGTCTAAACTTCCTAAAAAGACAGAAACATGTCTCTGCCACCATTGCAAGCAAGCACTCATGGAAGTTTTTATTTGCACCAAAACTAAAAATTTTCACAATCAATTTACACCATGTTTCAACTTGGAACTGCAAGGTGAAATACTAGTTCTTGAGAGGTCAGTAAAACTTGAACCAGTTTCTTCTGGGAAAAAGGAATGAAGGTGTTGATTTGGGAGTGAGAGCTTTGTCTTGCTGACCCAGTGTCACAAATGTCTTAAAGAACAGAAAAATAATTCAGTTGCATGTGGAATCACTGGTAATATATGGACAGCAGAGGAAGAAAAATTATTTGTAAAACTATATCACATATTATCAGTAGAAGAATTGCTTAATTTAAGACTTAATTCAATTTTAGTAAAAGTTGACTTCAGCTTTTAACTTTTGTTTGATAGTATTGTGGGCTTCTTCCTCTTGTATCAATGAGAGCTTCTAAACTGTGGCTTATGAAATGCTGCAGTTTCTTTTTATTTTGCAGTAGCAGACACCAAGCTGTGGTAATGACCCCCTTGTAAAAATGACAAAGATCTTCTGCTTGAAGGAGATGAACTGCAATTTTTGTCTCAAGTGGGAACCGATAATCTAGCTCCCATGCTATCTGAAAGAGTCCCCAAAAGATTAATTTTTAGGTGTGTCTAAAAGCTTGTACAAAAAGCAAGAGAAACGTTGTGAGGCTGTCACTAAATGCAGTATTTTATGATAAACTTTTTTCTGAAGCTCACTGCTGGGAAAAGTGTTTCTAGAAGCAGTGGTAGTGTAATGCAGATTTGCAAACTTTCCACTGGGGAAACATCTCCCTCTAGAGAGGCCAAGTTTTATCTCACGTTTTTTTTTTCTTCTGTATATAAAAGCAAACAAACCAAAACAATGAATTCAGGACCTTCCCCCCACCAAATAACACTTCATTTTCAGTAACCTTATAACATAGGTAAGTCTAAAATTTACAATAGTAAAATGGCTGGGGTTGTATATTTTTATGGGCAGAATTTTACTGGGGTGCGTTAGATTATTTTTTTTCTCTGTCTCTGCTGGTATAGCTGTACTCCTGATATTAAGAGAACTTGAGTCTTAGATAAACTGTCATAAAAAGCAATGGTGTGATAGAGAAATAAGGTTTTAATTCCTCCTGTCTGAAGACCTCAAAGTCATTTTTTATCAATTTGAGCATATGTTAAACCTTGGAGTTCTCTCTTGAGTTAGACCAGTGTTATAGTAATTTGTTGTTTCCCAGTTTCAAGTGCACCCATTTCAAATCTCTTGTAGTAAATTACTGATTGACCTTCTAAAGCTGGCCAAGGTGGGAGAGGGCAGTGAGTTTTGGTTTACTTTGAATTTACCCTTACGTCTACTTATAGAAAGAGTGGGAAAGAGAATGAAGCTGTTTGATTATCTTAATTGTGAATGGGCTTTAGCTATAATGTCTCTTAGCTTTTATCCATATGATAACAGTCACTGCCTATCATTGTCTTAACATGTGATAAAAACTAAAAAATCTTGGAAAAAAAAACGTGTGGGTTTCAGAAAGACCTCTCCATCCTTCTGAACTCAAACCTATTTCACAGAATTTGCTTGCTTGCTAGACTTTTAGCAATACGACTGTTACCCATCCAATAGTTTAAGTTATGTGAGAACAGATTTTTCTCTGATGGAACTTCACTATCCTGTGTGCCTGGGCTTCCAAAATGCTACTTGTATACTTCTAAGTGCTATGATACAATGGTGCTGTTCCCTCTATTACCTCTGTGCACTGCTGACACAGGATTCTGCACAAATGGCTGCATTATCAACAAGGCTTCAATTTCACAGTTGCAAACTTTCAAACGTGGTTTGTTAGTGAGCTTAGAAAATTTTCCCATCCTTCAGCCCCTTTTTCTTCTAAAATTATTGGTTGCTAATTCACAGCTGGAATTTCCATAGATCTTTATTCATGAAGGTAAGAACAGTTGCCACATGGCTTCTGTCTCAAACGAAGTCTTCACCAGCAGAAAAGAATTGCTATGTTGGGCCATTTGCCCTCATATTTTCTAAATATAACTCAACTGCAGTCTGGTTCCTGAAGCCATCTGCATTAATACAGCTAGAGAAAATAAAATATCATATTAGTCACTTATTTTTTAAGTGAGCAAAACTTGGCAAAAATGAAAATAATTTCATAAGGAAATACCCTTTTAAGCAAAGAGAGGATTATTAATGAGATACAGCAAAGAAGCTTTGTAATACTGGTGCTTGTGCTTCTCTCCTGTTTATAGCACCCAACTGTGGAAGCGCTTTCAAAATATTTTTTTTAAGACCTAGTTTTGAGAGAGCAGTTATTATTCACCTTCCTCTGAGATTCTCACTTCCCCTATTTTCAGCCTAAAGCATTGTCCAGTAGGAAAAGGGTAATGTTTTCTCAGAAGGTGAACCAGAGTAGCAGACAGGAGGAGGTTTTAACTGAACAGGTGGAACTCAGTTAAGCCAGTTTTTCTAGAATATCAGCAGTATCAGTTTCCCAAAATCACTGTTTTTATGAAAGCAGTATCCTCTAACTGGATACATACAAAATAAAATAACCAGTATCTGCTTGTAATGATTAATCATAATCAAACTTTTCTCATTGTTCAGACCTGCAAAGGTATTCATGTGTGGGCAGTCATTTAAAAGTAGTATTCTTTTAGTTACTATCACTCAAATTTTGTAGGTTACTATTCAGTATTCCTTTCTTCTAATGAGGAAGGTTATGCTGTCATTACATTGCAAACCAAAGCTGTGGGCTGCAGTTCTCGCAGGGATTCATCTGCCTGACAGTGACACACAAAATCCTCAGGATGACCTCTTTGGCTGGTGCTCCTTTGCTGTTCTTACTGTGCAGTTCTTTATTTCTGTGTGATGTTTTTTCTGATTTTTGGGTCCATCTTACATATACTCTTAGTTTTCTGAATTAAGGTGTGGCAATAGCAGAAGGTGATTCATGGTTAAGAATTGGGAGGAAGTTTTAGTTTTCTTAATTTTAGTGTTTTTTTGAATTTGTGTGGGGTTTTTCTGTTTTGAGTTTTGGTTCTTTTTTTGTTATTGTTTGTTAATTTGTTGGTGGTTTTTGTTTTGTTTTTTTAACGCAAGTGTTTTTCTGGAGGTACTTCTAGTGTTTGTAGCAATGGGAAACCTTTCCTCATGATGCTACAGTAGAGAAGGTTTGATTTATGAAATGCCTTCTTCTTTAGGCATCTGTTGTCAGCAGATTTCTCTGGGAGCTATTCATTTTGGCTGCACATGCTCCTTTTTTTAATTGAAACTTATTTTCATTCAGATATCAATTTGACAGCTGTAACAGCCTTCAGATAGGATATAAGACCTTTAGCTTTATGTGTGTTTATCCATTAACTTTGACTTGGTTATTTTAAAAGATTTGAAATACTTTCTGCAGTGACTGCATTTAAAAAGTCGTCACTTACTAGTGACATCTTTACAGTAGTAATTGAGCTAGAACATTTGTGTGTTGGAAGTAACCACTCTAAAATATTGTTGAGTACTAGCTCCAGATAAATGCTGCCTTTTCCATTTATGACTCTTCTAATGCACCCTTCAATCTTTTCCATGTAGATAAAGTTTCTTTTCATTTTTATCAACTGCACACTGTTCATGCTATCCCTTTTTCTCTTGCATCTTCATAAATGCTCCTTTAGTAGAATGTCAGTGTGTGCCTAGAGAAGGAAATATGGCTGAAATACAGCATGCAATTCTCTGGGCTGATGAAATAATCTGAGGGCAATTTTAGTGCCTCATTACTTGCATCATCTGGACAGTGTCCCAGGGTTCCTCTCAGTTCTGTAAAAAAAAATAAAAATCCTTGGGTTATAGGAGCTGAACCCCAGTTTCCTTTAGCTATATTTCTGCTTTCAATCCTTGAGCTTGAAAGGCAAATTAAATGAGTGGAATAGTTAACACTAAATGGCTAATGATGAACTTTTGTCCTGGTGCTTGGCTGTCTGTAGCACAGAGGGAATTACTAATGTAATACCTGTTTTGTTAACCTAGAAGCAGTGACAGGAGCACATTGGTTAGAGGTTGCTCTGAGTGTTCCATAGTCTGTGCTCACAGGAGGGTTGACTATGTACTAAACACTAAACACTACCAACAGATAATTGTTTGTTGACAGTTCCCCCAGTACTGTTAAGTCCTTTTTTTAAACAGCTGGTTTCAAATTTTTCCCTAACACTTTCCAAACCTCTATTGCCAAAAGAAAACTGTGCAAGAAAAAAAAAAAAAAAAAGAGGATAAGAGCATTAGGAAAGAATGTGAAAAACACTTCTGTATTACTGTGACTGTCCAGTGCTTTGAGAATTTTAATGGAGTGCCCATTCATACGGCCTGTAAGGAAGCAAATCCAGCAGCAGGGAATGTGAGAACATCTGGAGTGCAGGCCAAGTATCTAGGTCAGCAAATGACAGTTAAGTTATTGCTTTTAAATGGCACAAGTTAAGGATAGACAGTGGTTGAGCCTTAGTTCTGCAGGATTATCTTAAAGTCGTGCTTTTTTATTGTTGTTCAGTGATTTAATTTATCTTTCAAGTTTCTGGGAGAACATAATTTTCAGCTTCAGCAGCTTTCCACATGCCATTATTCGATGGCCAAGGTAATTTTATTCATCTTGTTATTAATGTGGATCAGAAAGTGTGATTGCAACGGACTTTGTCACAGGGGACCAACTCATCTTGAGAGACACCTGTAATAAACAATAATGTGCCTTTGATGTCTGCGTGCTGTTTCTCCAAAGAGGAGAGCTTTTATTTATATTTTCATAAAACTGTAAATATGAGATGTTTAAGTTTAAGATGTTTAGAAGTGACATAGACTTTTTCATTAGTGCTGCCTGGGGTTATTCTCCTGCTGGTAGGGAGCAAGTCAGAGTGGCCTTGAAGATCTGTTATGTGTCTGAGAGGACTTTATTATATGTGTAAGTGTATTAGGTTGTATGAGAAATGGTAATGTGAATTCCATATGTGAATGGAATTCAATTGAGTAATAATGGACATGTAAAAGTAGTTTGACCAGTATGTCAGTCTTTTGCTATAAATATTCTACAGGTGTACAATGCCATATTATCTTTAGCAGATTGTCTGGAGTTAATGTACTTTTAAAAATTGAAATGAGGATGTGTAAAATGAATTCAGTTGACTGCAGCAGAATCTTGCCTGCTCTTCTTTAAGTATATTGAAAAGTTCATTGCTCTTATCTCAGTGTTGTCCTCCAAACAGAAAAGACACATGCGCTTTTAAAATAATTCCAATTTGGGTTTGAAAGCAGTTGACTCACACACATACACTATAAGCAGCCTTTAGAGTCATTACACTCTGATGGAGAAAGAATATGTGCAAGAACATAGATAAGAAAACTGGAAATACAAAATTTAACTTAGAACTGTGCACTGTAGCTGTCCTTGCATTGGGGAGTACCTTATTTTACGTAGAATTCTATTTATAACTAGGCATTTTCAGAAGTAAGCATCAAATTCTGTTTCCAGGGTACAACCTGTATGCCTTATTCCTGTCTAACACATTTATAATCCATAGCATTTTCACTGAGCTGAGAAATGTGTTTCTTTGAATATTTTCTGCCCCAGCTGATTGTCTCTGTTAACAGCAATGTAAAAAAGCTGGCATAGCTTTGTATGTTTGTCTAAGTATGTATTGTACTCTGTAGAAAGCAACGCAAGAAATAAGTCAGCAGTGGGGCTGTGCTCTGCTTACCTAAAACACAGCTCATTCTTTATGCATTCCTAAATTATTAGAAAGAAGCCTCTTGAAAGTTTTTTTATTATTTTTTGTAACAGAAAATAAAGAAAGAAAATAAATAAAAAAAGAGAGAATGCATAGAACAAGCTAAAATTAGTAACCAGCTAATGGCCTGCTTGTTGTTCAGGGCAACGTGCAGCTGACAAGTGATGTGCTGGCAGACTGCAGCCAATTCCCATTACAAGTCCACACAAGGTTGAAGCAGAAGTTGCACCTCTGCAACTTCCTCATGAGGGAAAGCACAGGTGTCCAGTGACAGGACCTGAGGATCCTGAAGCTGTGTCGGGGGGTTTAGGTTGGACATCAGGAAAAGGCTCTTCACCCAGAGGGTCTCTGGGCACTGAACAGGCTCCCCAGGGAGGAGGTCACAGCACCAACCTGACAGCGCTGAAGGAGTGGTTGGTCGACGCCCTTGGGCCCACAGTGTGACTCTTAGGATGTCCTGTGCAGGGTCAGGAGTTGGATTTTGGTGATTCTTGTGGGTCCCTTCCAATTCAGAATACTCTCTTATTCTGTCAAGGAAATATTTGGCTTATGTATTGTGAAATCTTCAGTATTACATATATAACAATCTTCAGAAAAATTCTTGCACTCCAAACGTCTTCTGGCACTTTAGAGTTGTCACATAATTCCAGATCTATACTCCTGATGAAATTGCTACTTTTACTGAGAACAGACTTGTTTTCATCAATCTGTGCTTTAAGCTCTGTGGGGTTGTTTTCAGGGACCAAGAGCTATGTAGCATTCTTATGGCATGTGCTGGAGCTGATGGGAAATGGGCTTCCTGGGCTTCCCAGGAATTAATTCTTATCTATCAGGTCTGAATCAGAGATTGAGAGTGATGATGAAAGACAGAAGTGTGTACTATATTAGAAATTGTCACCTCTGTTTTGGGAACACAGTCCAAACTAGTATTTGCAATGCAATTAAAAATCACTGTCATTTCAGAGGACCTTAATTATATGAAAAAGTGTGGTTCAAGAATGCTTCAATATCTCGGTAACTGACTTTGGATTTAAAGTAAAAAAACCCAAAAAAAAATCTATAAGTGAAGTGACTCACATAAAACCAGCAGGCTCTTAGTGACGGATGGTTCCTCTAGACTACAGCTGCATGCCTTAATCCCCTCCTCAGCATCAGTGTGGACTGGTTCCATTCCATAAATAGTCCTCATGGTAGAAAAGTTTGTCTCTATTTCCGCACTTCATTTGCATAATATCTCAGTGGAAATGTTTTCAGCTGAGATAAGAATGAAAACATTGGAGTCTGAAAACCATGAAACACTCATTTTAGAGCAGAAGCCATTATCTTTCATGTTGTTAGTTTTTCTTAGCTAATGTTTAGTAGTCAGAAAAGTGCTTTGTTTCTTAATTCTGGTTTTAATTATTATGACAGGAAGTCAGGTGAACCAAGAGCTAAAGAAGTGAATGAAGTTTAATAAAATAAACTCAATTTAGTGACATCATTTTGTTGCTGTGAGCAATGTATAACTGATTCATAATGTGATGAGAGTAAGGAGAGGGATCTGAGTTTTGTCTGCTATCTCTATGTATTAATAATTGATCTTACTGGCCATATCAACTGTTACCTTTCTGTCCTCATATTTTGTTTTATCTGGACATGTTGGAGATAAGGATTTTTTTCAGTGTTGAGTGTGGATCGGTTCCCTTTTTGGGATGTTCCACCTTTTCCTCTCTGGTCATATGTTTAGTTTATAAATTGGGAAGTATATAGGAGAAACTAAGTACTCTAAAACAAGGTTCAGGTTCTTAATTTGTTCTTGCTAACTCGTAGCTAATCTTTGTAAAAAAGAGTGGGATTCTGCTTTGAGCTTCTGACATACTCTCCTAAAGGTCACCTGCCTTTGCTCCCTGACCCTCCTCTGTGGGCCTGACCTGTGAGCTGCTGCCTCCTGATTGCAGGGAATTCACTTTCCAGAATATTCTTCATTTCTTCTCATACCTTTTAGTTGAGAGACTGTTGAGCATTTTCTGATGGGAAACGAGAGCTGTGGTTTCATGAGCACGTCTTTTCAAGTTTGCAACATTCTTAGAAGCAGGTGAGTGGTGACACAGGCATTTGTGTCAGAACCACACAGAGTTTGAGAGTTTCTTCTTTTGAAGTATTATTCTCATCTACCTGCCATATTCTGAACCTTGTTGCATAAAATGCATGTTGAGACAAAAGACAAAATGTTGATTTTATAATGTAAAATACCTCTACGTTCTACTGAGGGAAACAGTCATTTCTGGAGCATTCTGTTGTGCATATAATTACATGTGTTCCTGTTGGTGAATTCGCATTTTAATTCAGAAGACCTATGATCAGAAAGAAGTCATCTGGCCAGTGCTGAAAAGTGCAAAATGACACCAAGGAAGTTGGTTTAGGGAGTGATTTTAATGACGGAGTCAGACCTATTTTAGAAGGTACATAAAGGTATTTAACTGAGGACCACAACAGGAGGGGGCCAAGCAGGTGGCCAGCAGGGAGTCAGACATTACTGATGACTCTGTTTAGTGGAAAAAGCTGTGTATAACTGAAAAGCACAGCATTTCTGGTTTTTGAGGTCAAAGTCTATGAAGATGCAGCTTTGGAAATTTGGAACAGTTGAATGGTGTGATATGCAACTGACATTTTGAGGCATAGACCGTTCTTTTGTTATGTGTGTGGCCCAGTCCAAGCCTATTGGGGCTTTAATTTGCAGTGAGAGTTTTAGAGTACTATCCACAGGCAATAACATTTGTGTAGTTACTACTGTCACACTAAGAATCTGAGGCAAGTGGACTTTGGGAAAAGGCATGACTCTGTAATCGTACGAATCAAGCTGTTAATTACAGGCAGATTTATTTTCAGAGCTATTATTATATATCACAATTTAACCTGTTATATTGAGGAGTTTAAATAGACACTGAAACATTTCTATGCAGTCATTAGAAAAAGCAGCAGGGATGCAAAGAGATGACATTACTAGAAGGTAGGAGGTAAGGAAAGCAAGACACCTTGCTGTAAGATTCCCAGTGACTATATGGAAATGAGTGGACCTGTATAGGGAGGCATTTCAGGAGGAGGTAAGAAACAAAAAACAGAGAGCTTGAACAAGAACAAAGAAGATATTTAATGGAGCCTTTTGGTAAGGGATGAAGAATTACTATGGAGGAAGAAAATAGTAATTTTTCAGAGTTCCTGAAGTAGAGGAAGGATACAACTATGAGAAATTTGTGTCAAAAAAATTGGACTTTAATGATGTTACCTAAGTGAAAACAATGTCAGGGGATTCCTTCAATTTTATCCAGCATTTGTTTTCACTTTCTTAAAGATAAGACTGTAATAATTTATATTTTACAGTAGTTTTTGTTTTTTGAATGTGTGGAAGTAATATTTTTTGCCTAGTCCAAAGCTGGGTAGTTTGGCAGTTTTAGCTCTGGTCTCTCCCTATTTTCTGGGAAAAGGATAAATTTTTTGCAACTATTTACCTTCTTCTCACTGTAATACTTTTTGTTGTCTCATGATAAATCTTCAGGCAGGCCAAGTTGCTGCTTGTCTGGAGGAGCATTGAGATTAGAGATTTTAGTGGAATCAATATGATTCTTCCATGCTTTCAGAATTACTAACGAGCATTGAATAGCAGTTGTTACAAATCAAAAACCTCAGATAAAAGTAAATTAATTTTTCACCTCAGTAGCAATAAAGATGCTGGCCCTTCTTCTGTTTTGTTTCCCTCCTTTCTGCATCATCCTCCCTGCCTCACTTATACAACAAGCTGAGAAACTTGTAATTCTACCTGCATTGCTGGGAATGTTCTATGGGAGAAATAATTGCAGTTGGGAAAGTCTATTCCATTCAGAGTTTTATTAAAACTTGTTTTTAAAGGAAGAGTAATTTATGCAATAAATGCTATGAAGTGGCTTTTGGGAGGTCTTGCTTATAGGGCAGGAGATTCAGAAATACAAAAGTCCTGTCAAGCCAAAGCAGTGCTCATTAGCTACACAAGAATGGTCGAGATGGAGAAGCCTGGACCTCAAGAGCTAACTGAGCACCATTTTTAAGGGGCTTGGGGTTTGGTTCTGTTTTTCAGATTTTTTTCTTCATTTTTCCGTTGACTTCTGAGAGCATTTGCGGTTATGTTAACCAGGGTAAAAATGAGGTGATTGAAGAGTCCTGTAACTTCAAGGTAGTATTCATGTGAGCATCTGGTTTTAACAGTAAAAATATGTTATTTAGAGATTGTCATTGCCGTGCAAGGCGTCTATTAGAGACAGACCTTAACTGGAAGACTGTTACTTTGACAGGTAAAAGATTGTTTGATTGCTATTTTTCTGTAAATACTCGTTTCATAATTTGGTTTTGCCTTGCTCAAGAGAATTTTCTTTCAAAGACAGCTTTTATGCATATTACGAAAAAAAAGGCGTTTTATAAATTTCTAAGAGTACTACAGAACACTTCCCTATTCACCTCTGTAGATTCTCAGTGGCCAAATTATCACGTATATGCCGTACATTAATTTCACACCTAGTTTAAAGCAGGAAGAATCTGAAGTTTTATGTACTCTGAAAAACACATCTGTATTGTGGAGGAATGATCCAGAATGGTCGGAAGATAAGAGGGAAATGTCTGTGGTTTAAGAGCAATTTTAGCAGAGGGAAGGCATTTGAGTTGGTGGTACTGCAACACATGTGTTAGGGTCTTTTCTGGTTCACCATCCTGCTCTGTTTTACACTGATATGTTCATTGGCATTGAGTTTAAGATTAAAGGAGCTTATTTATGATTACATAAACGTGGTAACCAATTTCTTTTCATATGGCTTTTTCTGACTTTTTTCCCCCTTTGATTTGTGGTAATCCTCAAGTTTATACACTTGTTTTTCACAGTACCTCATTAATATACATTACCATGTTTTGAAATTAAAACTTGGCATTGTCTCTACACCACTTGTGACTATTACCTATTGATGTTGTTATGGGATTTCTTTCTGTAGTATACCAGTAATATCGCTTAAACATTTCTGCAGCAAGGGCAGGTTTTAATTTTTTTCTTTTCAGAAGTGCTTTAGACATTTTGAAGTATATGAGACAGAAAAATGAAAGAAAGGTGTTACATTGCATTTTTAGAAAAATGAGCAAGTTCTGTTCTTATTGAAACTCTCTTCTTATCCATAAAAATATCAGTGAGAAAATAATTTTCAGGTAAGCTTTGCCTTAAGTGTGGCCATGCAGAAGTAACATTATTATAACATTGCTGAACAAAAGTTTTCTTTGGCTCTCAGTATTCATGTATTTAATATCGGCAAAAATTTCTATCAGTTTTGGTATTATATGCACAATGATTTTTTTTAAAAATGAGACCTGAAAGGAAAAATGTGTTTTACGGATAGATGATGCTCTGAACCATCTGTAATGGTTTGGTAAGAACCATAGGAGGTGCTTTTTGCACATATTAGAATCTATTTAGCTCTGACATTAATAATGCCGTATTATCTGAAGACAGGTCAGCTTTTTATGAGGGAAAAATTATCAAGAACAATTGCATGTAATATTCTAGAAACAAAAAAGATAGACAATGGTTTTGCAGTTGAAAATAAATACTACCAGCTGTTTTATAGATTGGTTGCTGGGGCTTTAATGTGAGATAATTAACTTTACCTTACATAAGGTAAATTGTGCTTTTACTCTTTGGGTGCTATTAATGAAAAGCCCTCAGGAAGACATAGAATGAACTGTAGGATCAATTTTTAAGTCTGTCTGGTGTTGTTTATTTTAGCTGCCACATTACCTTGTGCCACTGGGAGTACAGAAAAGGAAATAACCATCCTTTATTGAGACAAGCAAAACCACAAACATGCAGCGTATGCAATTTTAGTTTACCTCCAGAGCGTTAGTGGTATCTTAGTGTCTGCTGAGATAAATTTAAGTATTGATAGATTTCTGGCCACATTCTAGCAAATTTTGGCATCTCCAGGTCATGTAATGTACTGAAGACACTTTCCCTAGCAGGGAAATACAGTGAACTTACAGAATGTCTTAGCTGGTTTCTTCCTGATCACAGAAGAAGTTTGTAGAAGGCAGAGGAACATAACTGAGGTTTAATGCCCGAATCACCAGATGAACATTAGATCATAAAATGAGGTCTGCATAAAAAGAGAAGAGGGTAAAAATGCCCTGGGCTTAATCTGCTGTCCCACATTAAACAATGAAGGAAAATCTAAAAATGATCAAGGCTGTATGCTTTGGAGTTCCTTGAGAGGACCCATTTTAGGATTTTATGTCACAGTGCTTTCACAGTACCGCTTCCTGGTCTGAACTGGATGGGTGCTGAGGACATAAGTTGCCTCTGAGGAACTGATTAATATGAATGATTTTACTTGTGACAAATTCAGTGCTTTCACTTATTGTGTAAGCTCCCTGAGAAATTACTCAAAATTCAAATACAAACTGATAGAAAAAAAATAATGCAATAAATAGAGTTCTGTGCAATATAATGGAGGTTGAAGTTCCTAATAGAAAGAATTTGAGCTCTACAGTAACAGATAATTCCAAACATTAAATCTATGGCGGTTGATTAGAGGTAGCCGAATGACAATTGTACCAAACAAAATGAACTATTGGAAGAAAGCTTATAAAAATCAACAGTTTCATGAAGTTTATAATGTAACAGTCTTCTATCAGTTGCTTTAATGAACATGATTATCATTAGAACTGTCTTGTTTTTCCTTCCCATGACTGTCTGTATATGTGTTTTGCTGTGAGTATGTATGTGATTTAAGCTCCCAAATTTCAAGATATTCTTAGTCTCTAAGATGTGAAACAGAGCTTTTGTGCCTTTGTTCTTAAGTGCCTGGTGTCTGAGTTATAGTCAAGTTTAATTTTTTCTCTATTCAGCTGGACCACAGGGGAATCCTTGCTTTAATTAGCAAATTGCTTTTCAGTTATGTTTTTACACAACCAATCATGGTTGAGTTTGCATTGCGCCGTGGTGCTTATCCACTCTGTCAAGTTTGTGTTAGGAAACCAGTTCTCCAGCTGTTAGGGAAGAAAAGGAGCCAGTTGGCAGCTCTTGCTGAAATCTGGAGGTGCTTACTCAGAAGTGAAATACCGGGCTGTGAACTGGTGCACAGAAAGGCTCGGGTTCTTCAAAAAAGCTCACAGCTCCTGACTTGTGTGACATGTAAAGAATGCTAAGCCTCTTGGCCCCAGCTGCCCTGCCAGCCCACAGGCCATTGCGTGTGCCAGAAGAGATGCTGTTGCCTCCCTCATTTGTGTGCCAGGGGCCAGCAGAAGCACTCTGAAGGGCAGACCTTCTTCACTAGTGGTCATTTGTGCAAGCAGAGTCAAGGTGCCTCTGCTGTCACTGAGGTCTTGTCCTGTGGTGTGGCTCTGAAATTCCTGATGGGTTTCCATTCTCATATGGAAAGACTTTTGAACTATCTTTAAATATGGAATAAGTGCTTCTTTCTTCAACAGCACCATCCAGCTGTTGCTCTCCCTGTTTGCCCGTGCTCTGTGTGTTTCAGGATGGCTCTTGATGAGCTGACACTGGCTGCAGTTGCTCTTTCTACCTACGGCTGTGGTACGGTCTTTGTAACATCTGTGGGCAGGCACCAAGGCGATCACCAACAAGCCCTGCCATCACTAAACATTTTGCGCTAGACTTCCCCACAGGCCATCCCCAAATCTCCATCCACCTAAAGAAAATGGAAGACATTTCTGAAGGTACAGCTGCTCATGGACACGTGAAGCCTCACTCCAATAGTCTGCTTTGCCCTTAGGTGAGGAAGGGTTGCAGGGTCTTTTCAAAGAGTTGCTTGTTCATCTCAGCCTAGAAATTCAGAAAACAAACTTTTATTTTTAAGGTAGTGATAGAGTCATGCTTCTGAGACTGAACAAATCTGAGTTATGAGTGCTCCGAGGCCCCTCCTGTGCAGGAGTGAGGAATGAATGACAACTTGAAGGCAAGAGCAATCTCCTTTCTTTAGATATGTGAAATCTTGCAAATATGATGTCCACTTGCCCTCCATGCCCTTTTTTTGGCATCCAGAATACCTCATTTGGAAGGCTGAAAGGATGCAAGCCCTTCTTACTCTGGTATAAAACACATTTTTTTTTATGTGCAAGCAAATGTTTGCAAACCCCAGTAGGAGGGTGTACTTCTCCTGTAAGGTTAAATATTTCTCCATTTTGTTTCTAGTTGTTCTGCTAAGCTGTACTAGAAGGTAGGACAAGTCTTAGTTTCTCTATGTGCCAAATGTCCATAAAAATATAAATCTAATGTTATTTAAGACTTGGCTAATGTTTCTGTGCTTGGATTAAATGTTGCAAATGCTGCAGGTTCTGTAGGTGCTAAGTTCAAATATTGCAATTTTAGAGCAGCACTTTTGAGCAATTGTTGCTCTGTCACAATAGCAGGTATCAGATCAAATGATTGAATCAACGTACCCTATTCAGTATAATAGAAATGCCATTTGTACTAGAATATTATCATTGGAGTAATGTCCCTTGCTTTGCAAATGGCTTAACTGTGCCTTGGCATTTAATAGCAGCAGGAGACCATTATCCTCTAACAATGCACTATTTCATTGACATTATCTCTTAAGTAACACATATTGCAGAAAAAAAATTTCCAGATGTTTCCTTCTATACAGAGCACAAAGTGTTTATGGTAGTTCGTGCAGCTAATTTCTTTCATCTGCTTTTTCCCTTCATTGCAATATGTTTGTGTTAGGACTTAAGGTATGAACAAATGAAGAAGGAAAAATTTTTTTATGATGCTTTTAGAGGAATGTGTGTGGGATCTTAAAGCTTTAATTAGAAAGCCACGCAACTAATGTTCTACTTTTTTGAAAGCTGCATTATGATATGTGGTTGTCTGGTTCTGTTGGTCCTTTTTTTCCTTTTTTTTTTTGGACTTCAGCCTTGGTAACAGTCAGGCTTTTGGCAGAGATGTCATTACTCACTGCATCACGTCCTGTATTATGCCATGTGTTATGATACCGGCCTTCCACTTTCTGCAGTCATTTTCTTGCCTGTTTATTTTTCTTTTTCACCAAACTTGAAGTGATCAGTGCAAAATCATCTACTAGATTTGGAAATTAAGAAAAAAGAGAATGAACTTCTCAGCCTGTTCTATGGCTGAAATTATATTTGTGTCTGGAGAGCTCTGTAGAATGACTTATATTCTCAAACCCCACAATTTGTGCTCTTCTATCCCTGTATTCGCCTCATTGCAATTTTTCTTCCTTGAATGTGCAAATATGTGATTTGTTTTTGTGGAACTAATATCTTTAATGTCCTGTCACTATTGGGTTTTTCCCAGATGTGCGGTACCCTTAGCTGGTTGCAGGTAACTTTGCTTAATAAAATAACTTTGCTGATATATAATTATATCTTTAAAGAATAGCCATGCAGAACATGAGGTGATAAGACTGCAATACTGAAAGATTGGAAGCAATCTGTCAATTGGAGGTATCAAAGTGATTTCTTAAAACTTTATTATGTCCATGTTTCAGCTTGTTACTCATGTGTAACAGTGGCACCTCTTGATTTTAGGTGTGATGTTTGGTTCTTCTTCATCAGACATGTAACAGGGTGGGGTTTTTTGTGTTTTCACTGACATTTAGAAACTTGCCGGTTTAGATGCTTTGGATTGTTGCTCTTCCAGACTTTGTATTCTGTGGTGTAGTCTGGAAAATTTCCTCAATTTTCTCACACTGATTTTGCATATGTAATCTGGGACACTGTGATCTAGGTTTCAGTAACCTGTTCAGTTAGAGTAAGATGTAGTCATGGAAATCCCATTTTATGGGAAGACAGAAAAACCAACATGAGATTATGTAGGCAAATGGATCGTTGCAAGAACAAATAGAAGATAGAATGTGAACAACTAATTAAAATGAATGCATAGAAACATCCAAACCATCAGTATGTGTGGAACAATTTCTTAATATCCTCGAACCCCTCTAGGCAAAAAAATAAACTGACTCATGGTCAATTTCCCTGGGTATTAAAAAGAGTCCATTTCAGTTGCTTTATCACAAGAAAAGTTCAGCTTTTATTTGACATATGTGCTTTACTTAGATATTTTCAATGCATAATAATACTCTTGATCTATCAGAGTAGATAGAAAATGCTGTCTTGCAGAACCAGAAATTCCTAAAATTTGGATGCTTTTACAGACAAGTAATTTGCTGTTAGGTATGTGTCTCTATAGGTTTCTTTTACACACTTGAAAAGACTTTCTGGCTCTATGAGTATATTACAAGCTGTGCACTTAATTTTGCATATTTTTTTTTTAACTTCTTGGGAGCTTGAGTCTGTCTGTTGTGTAACACTGGTACATTATTGGTTCTGCTGTTGCTGTTCTCTTTGGTACCAAAGACCTGCCTTAAACAAAATAGACTGAAGAGTTATTGTACACTAACCCAGACCACCACAGAAAAGAGGGCAAGACATTTCTTTCCCCTTAGTGCCGTTACTATTGAAGTAACTTAACTTCTTAGAGTTTCTATATTGATGAGGTGAGTATATGCAACATCTTGGCAGATGAAAATATAGGGAAAAGTTGGAAGCAGCTGACAGGTGACCCTAACTGCTGTAATCGGTGTATTGGACCAAGTGTGCAGTTGGGGAACAAGACCAGAATCAAAGCTCCCCTGCTCAAACAGACCTTCTGCCTGTTTGGCTGCAGAATCTTGCAAACTCGGGTTGGGGTTGTACACTTCTATCTATAAGAGATCTGAAAATATCTGTGGTCAAGCTAGCAATGCAGAGTTTCTGATGACCACGTCAAAAAAATTAATAATTATTCATGTGACACTCGCTTCTAGTTTTTAAACCAAAGCAAAACTTGAGTGGCTGGTTGAAGTAAAATGGTGGCAGAAATTTTCATTTTGTCGTTTATATTCTGTCATCAAATAACATTGAAGAGCAAATTGGTCCTATTGTGTTATGAGTAATCAATGTAAATGGCCAGTGTGGAAGAGGAAGACCAAGATGTAGATATTTTTCAATATTTTATTAACAGTCAATAGAGGTTAGGGAGTATTTTATTGAAATTCTCAGTGAAGCCTTCTACATGTGGCATGATTAACTTGTTTTATAAATACCTGTGCATAACAGTATTTCTGTGAGTGATTGAGAAAGTGACCTGGAAGAGGACGTCCTGTGAAGAGACATCAGCACTGAGCTGTATATTTTAAACCAAGAGATTCATGGATGAATTAAGATGTGCTTTACTGCATTGTTGGCTCCAGATACAATTTGGATTTTACCTGCAGATTTGGATCTGGGTTGCAGCATGATTACTGCTGATGCTGAAATGGACAGGCACCTACTCTCTGCTGCTCAAGACCACAGTTACCCACTTGTGTCTTGTTCTGCACTACCCACTCCTACAGCAAGGCTGGTGCTGCACGGCCTGGAAATAAGCTGTTAATGTCAAAGAGACCTCTTGACTGCATAATCAAAGTGCTGGCCTATTTACTCTAAAACCATCATCTGCATGGTAGCTCCATTTTTCATGATACAGTATTAGGGAAACAATGAAAGGAAATTAATACATGTATTTTTAATTATTCCTGCTACTTTAAGTATTTAGCTCTATAACAAAATGTTCATTTAATATATTTCAAGTCATATGCAACCATGTAAGTGTGGATAAAGTCATTGGATTTCCTGTCAATTTTTGTTTAGAAGTAGATGGAGACTTAAAAGTAGTGTTTCCTTGGGGCTGTTGCAACAAAGTGTGGTAACTTCACTGCGAGTCTCTTGCACTTAGATGCCACCTATTTTTTCCCACATTCTGTTGAGCTGACCTTAGGAAGTCAATTACTATTTAGTGACACTATAAAGTGATCTTAAAACTGCATATTAATAGAATTACTGTGATCTACAATGCTTCTGGTAGTACCCTCAGTTCTTGAGATAGAACTTGAAGAAACAAGTCACTGAAGTTCAGGAGAAATTAACAAGTTTTGACTTTTTTCTTCTTTCTTAGTTTATTTCCTTTCTCTTTTTGATTAGGGATCGCAATTGGAATAATTCACTGCTGATTGTGTGATGGCACATTGTCCTAAGCAGAACATTTTCCATAAACATTTGTTCCATAAGTAATTTTAACTAATGTCAAATACTTATGAATCATCCTCTTATCACTTACAAAAAAGAACTTTTAGTCTTCCATCTGTTTCTCCTTAATTTTCAGCTTTATTACACACGCAATTACAATTTTCATCTTCTAAAAAATTCACTACACAGTTCATTTGCCACAGAAGGTAAATGAATAAAAATTTGTTTTCTTTAGCATTAGCCTGTCTGTTTTCTATGCTTGGCTGGCAGCCAAGAATATTGGATTTCAACATTCAGTTTTTAAAATGTGACTTTTAGTGTTAATAATAGCTAATATGTGTGGATATTGTGTAAATTATCCAGTGGCTGGAATCTGAATCCTCTTTTACCCCTTAATTTTTGTTGTCTGTTCAATTCTAAGCAGAATTGTTAATTATACTGAACTAAGATGAATGTTAAAAATTGTTATTGTGCTACAAATAAGCAGGAAGCAATGAATAGACTGAGGTTTCCCTATTAACTAGGAATTTCCTATGAGATTGCACTGTTCTTGACCATAGAAATAATAGAGAAGTTCAGGGCTGTGTAGATTTTTTGATTTTTAATTCTACTGTGTGTATTCGACTGAAAGGAATCACACTCAGATAAGGATTTAGAATAAACTTAGACTAGGGAATAAAAAAGATATTTACTGTTTATTTAACTGTCTAATTGATACATTTTTTACAAAGTATGATAGCAATGTAAATAAAAAGCGAGTGAAATAAAATTACTAGAAATGGAATAAAGTACAAAAAAGCTTTTCTTGCACCCAGATCTAGAGAAATAAGGATCCAGGTAAAACCTAAGAATCAAACAGAATCTAATGAAGAATCCATTTCTAAGTGGCTCACATGTATCTCCAGTTGTGAGACACTCAGAATTGTCACTGTCTGCATCAAACATCTATAGAAGTTTTGTTTAGGTTTTTTTTCAAAGCCCTGTGTGATGTAGAAGAAGGGATTACAGGTGACCTCACCCTGATAAGTCACAGCTGCACTAATTACCAAAGAATAGGAACAGCCTTGCCCTTAATGGGCCACAGCTGTGACTAATAAAGACAAGTGATAAAAGGGGTGGGTTGGCTGCTCAGGGGTGGTCATTTGAGGAACTGGACCCTGAGGAGGTAGAGGAGCTCTGAAGGAGAAGGCAAGATCCTGAGACACAAAGAAGAAGGGAGCAAGGAGCAGAGTTGCTGCTGTGGAAGATCAGCTGTGAGGTCAGTGTGGGTGTGATGGGGTCGGAGCCTGCTCTCGGGGCCCGCAGTCACAGCCGAGCTGGGTAACAGCCTGTGGCCAGGCTCTGCAAACCCATCCTTGCAGCCGTGGTGCAGCAGGAGATCCCCAGCAGGCAGAGCCTGCAGCTGGACCTGCAGCAGGAGCTTGCTGCAGTCAGAGTCAGGATGGCCAGGCTGTAAAGAGGAATAAACCGGGGCCCTTTTCACGTTGTTAAATGAGAGTCTGTGTCTTGGCTCGTTTCTACCCCTAATGAGGGTAGTAATGCTGCGACAGCCCTATACTGAGGTGTGTCCGTGATTTCAGTAGGTGCAGGATTAGCAGACGTGTGAAGCTTTGTGCCTAAAAACTCTGATCCTGCATGGAACTGAGAGATCTGGTTTTGCCTGTGAATTTACATGGTTTATCTTGTTTGGTTTCAGGGTTTTCTTGAGGTTTTTGTATTTTTAAGACCCTTCACACTATTGATTTGATTAAGTGCTCTTTTGTAAAACCCCAAATTACCTGCTTAGTTTTGAGCACTTAATATTTTCCTCAGGAAAGGTGCTTTCGTGAAGTATTGACTGTATTTGCTTCCTGTTTGTTCAAGTTTTGCTATAATTAATTTTAGGTCTTTTCCTATTTAATCTGAAGAGTATTTAATTCTCCCAGGCTCAGAGAGCATCTCCAGTTGTAAATATTCCTTGCTGAATAGCTCAAACAAGCAGATACTAAATTCATGTTTCAGTGAGTCCCTAAATAATTGTGTGTGAGAGTGCATGGATTGTAAGTGTAATTCATTAACTGTGAGCTGCTGTAGATAATCGTGTTATGCTGTAGGCCAGCTGAGGTCTAGCTTGACTTTTTGAAGACTGCAGAGACAAGGAGATAATTTAAGAAGTGTACTTAATTGTAATATTTGGTGACATTAATAACATGTTGTCTAATATGAGAAATGAAGCAATTAATGTAGGGTGTGCTTGTCTGAAAGTGTTCATGGAACAGCCCAGGTTGGGAAGGACCTCAACAGATTATGTGTACTTGCTTATGTTCCCTGTTTTTCCTTCTTTACAGCCATTGAGGGGGAAAAAAAGCCACCCAAAAACCAAAAAACCATCACCAAACAAAAATCCTGCCAAATTGTGTACCAATTTTCTAGTTAAGACCATGAGTTAGAATTCAACTATCTGTGTCTGGGCAATATTTTCATTAGCAAAATCAGTGCTATTAGATCATACTCCAAGCACCTGTAACATCCTGTAGTGTTCAGGAGGAGACCTTTGGTACAGGTAATGAAGAAATGTTGCATCAAGTAACACAGCAAAAAGCAAACAGTAAAAAAATTTGCACTAATGTAAATCAAAACTTCAAGTTATATGCAAATGGTGACAATAAGTTATCTACTTTGAGTACAATCAATAAAGACAGTTTCAGGAGGAGTGTGTAAGTGCTGGTTCTGAAATGCTGTTTGGAATCAATAGTTACTGTTTGTTTGAAGATTTTTGCTGAACTTTGGGATTGGCTTAGGTACTGAGATAATAGAACCATGAGAAAATATAAATATCTGTTTATAACAGGAAGATCTAGTAAATAGGATTTTCAAAATCCTTTGCGTGTTGATGGTTCAAATTGGTGTTTGAAAACACAGTTTATTCTCATGATGTTTTTTATATTTTAAGTCAAAACAAAGAAGTTTCATCTGTGCTAACAATTTTTAGTCATTGTGTTGAATTAATTTGCATCTACATTTCCCTCTCCTTGTACTTAAATTGATTTTTAAACGTTTGGGAAGAATGAATATTATTACAAGAATATAACACCAGTACTTTTCACTACCATGATTCCTTTTTTTAAAATCTACAACCCTTACCTAATCTACTCAATATATTATTTATTATTATGAACTGAGATATAACAATTATTTCAGGAAACAAGAGAGCTTTGGGTACAATCCCCGTATACTTTCTCATTTGCCAGACCAAGTTTCTGATAAATTTATACCTTTAATATAAATACCCTTAGGTATGGAACTCCTGTCTCAAAATAATTGTACAGCTACTCTCTCCTCAAAAACAGGGCAGAGCATGTGGGACAGTACTTACCAATTTACTTTTCTTTTGTTCTTCTGAGCTGTGTTTCCTTCCTTTTCTAATTATTTCACAGCAAAGACGGTTTCAAGCTTCCTAGTGGTTGGTTCTGGATTAACCATTAAACAATAACATTAAAAAACTCCAAGCCCTGCCTGTAAAAACAAAGAAGGGCTTCTTGTCCATGGTGCTGGTATCAAATTTGGGTTCTGTTGTGTTTGCCTATAAAAGAGGATCTGAGTGCTTCTTTATTTTCCCCGTGACTTTCTGGGGCAGATGATGATCAGAATTAAAGAATAGTGTTGATAAGCAAAGCCCAGTAGGTAACCATGTAGTGTGTAATGCTGGGATGTTAGTGCTTGCTTTCTTTCTTGCTTACTTAATGGGAGAGAGGAAAATGAGGAAGGGAAACTTACTGACACCAGTGAAACACCCTTTCTGACAAGTGCATTACTTAGGAATTCAGTTTTTAAAATAAAACAAAATCATTCTTAATGGGAAAATTTTATAGAGCTTCTGCTTCATTTGGACATTATGAAGAATGCATCTCAAAGAAGAGTTTCTTTAAAAAATATCTTAAGTTTCAGGTAGCATGTAGGAACATAAGAGTATGGTGTAAAGCACTTTTGTGACTCTTGAGACAGGAACTATGCTGTTATTTTAAAAGAATAGACGTGTCATCAATCAAACCAGTGAACTGCTATAAAAGTGCATTTAATGCATGAATTAACCAGCTACTAGCTAGTAGATACCAAATCGATGTGTGCTGCTTCCCAGCTAATATGGAATGTGCTCAAGCAGAAATACTGTATCCAGCACATGAGGTCATGGCTAGAAATACATGAGGTACTGGAGGATTTGCTTGTCTAGCACCTGCTAAAGCCCTGCAATTATTGTTATGGCTCTGCACTTATTTACTGTGGTCTAATAATTTGAGAGAAAAAGCAAAGCACTTCAGCTAATGTCTTTTTGAATCTATTATGGCTAAAATATTTAATAAAATCTTTATTGTGAAGGTAGAAAATGAACTCAGAAATCCAGTGTTACAAACTCATCAGGACTGATGAAGCTGCCAGGAGATGACTCATTATTTTCAGGACAATCTCAGTGGAGTCATCTCAGAGCTTTTTGATTATTTTTGTGTCTTTGTATGCATGTTTGAGTTGGGTTTTAATTGAATTTCTCTCCAAAATTAGAATAGCAGGACTGCAAAATATGTTTCATATCTACTGACTATTGGAGGGAAAGGGAAATAATGGTTCTGTTATAAACAGGGACTGAAACTCTTTTGTCAGGTCATCTTATGAAAGAAAACATGTTTTGTGTGAATTTTAAGGAATGTTTGATGGTAGTTTCTCCTGCAAATTTAATGTTTGTTTCTGATCCATGGATTAATTGGTTTCCATGTCTTTATCAAATTTTTATGAGTCCTTAATCTAAGAATTAACAGGTTTTAAGTTGAAATATATCCTTAGACCCCTTTCGAACAGGGCACATTGACTTGGTTAATTTTGATATCCGATTCTACATGTCAAAAAAGGAACTTAATGCATTGCATTCTTTTATCTGTGAGAAAATGAGTACTGGTTTTGAAAATACTGCTTTGGTGTTCCTTCAGCTGTGAAGAAAAAGCAAAACCCTTTCTCAAGGGGTTCTGAAGTATTCATAGAGTTCTGATTCTTAGGCATTTAATTTTCCAGAAATTTCAATGAATGTCAAGTGTGTGAAGTAAAGAGGAGG
>WAAG01030138.1:1544-33735 GCA_013390105.1 Tichodroma muraria
CCATCCATCCATCCATCCATCCATCCATCCATCCATCCATCCATCCATCCATCCATCCCCCAGCCTGTGCTGATTCTGGGGATTGCCCTGACCCAGGTGAAACACCTTGCACTTGCCCTGTTGAACCTCGTGAGGTTCCCATGGACCCACTCCATCAACTTCTCCAGGTCCCTCTGGATGCCCCGTCCCTTCCCTCTGGTGTGTGACCACACCACCAGCTTGGTGGCATCAGTAATTATTGCTAAATTGTCCATGTGCTTCATGTTGCTCCATGTTTTTCCCGACAGTTACAAGCTTAGATAATGAAAGCAAGTTTGGGGTGATAATTTATTTTATAAGTCTGAGTTTCCCCCTTTGTCTCCCGTTTTCTCCCTTGCCTTAATATCAGCTTGTGATGGGAATAGGGGAGGCTTCTCCTTCATCTGGAGGATACTTCCGAGGTCGTTCCTTGTCAGGCTGGGTGGAGCAGGGCAGTGCTGGTCTGCTGGGGAGACAATACTGAGGAGAATTTGGGATGGTGCCCTTGAGGCTCAGAGCAGATGTGGTGGAGGTGTTGGCTGAGGCTCAGTGGTAGTAAAGGATAGTCTGAGAGTGCGAAGTCCCAAACCCCTGTGGTTCCTGTGGGTCGGTGTTGGGTTTTTAATGCACGTGAAACATTAAGTGGGAAATGCCTGGTGGAGTTTGTTGGCCTGTGCTCTAAGGTGTGTTTGGTGGTGGAGCTGTGGGATGAGCGGGAATGCCGTCATCCACGAGCTGGGTTCTGAGGCGAGGAGCTCACCTTGATGTGAACAGGAAATTCCACAGAGCAAAACCAAAAGATTTGGCCTCAAGATCGGGGGTTTGGACTTGGCAGCCAGAGCAGGAGCCGACCAAGGCCTCGTCTGTGTGCGGAATTCCCTTGGGTTGAGCTGGCTCTTCCCACCCCACCACATGATCGCATCCCACTCTTCACATCCCGGCACTGCAGGTCCCCTTTGTCCGGCTGTCACACCCGTGTGCTGGCCGCCCGACGAGTGGTGTTCCCGGGGCTGCACTGGGGGCACTCGCCCCATGCCCTGCGATACTCACGGTGTTAAATCTGGTTTACTCTGGTAGTAAATGATGAGCGTGCGTGTGCGAGTCCCCCTCAGTGTCACCGATCCCTGTGCAGAGCGAGTCCCTGGCCGTGCGGGGATTCCCAGCCTGGCCCGGTGTCCCGCAGTCCGCCCTCTGCTGACCTCTGCTTTCCGCGGCTCCCCGGCTGGGCCCTGCCGCTTTCCGAGCGCTGGCGGGCGCTGTCCCGAGGCTGCTGGCTGGAAGGGGCTGCTGCCGGCGTGGCTGTGTCTGTGGGTGTATCTGCCGTGTCACCAGGGGGTTGTGACACCCGCTGCTGCCCCGCCAAGAGGTTTTGGCAGTTCCCAACAAGTAGCTGCAGCTTCTGCCTCATAGCCTGCAGGTACTGAGAGGGCGAGGGCAGAGCATGGACGGAACGGGCTGGGCTTCATGGAGAAGGTTCTACAGGAAGGCTTTGCCTTTGGGACGGAGTGAAAATTCCCACCGTGCCGGCACAGCCTGGGGGAGCCAGCCGGCAGGGAGGGCACACAGGGGGCGCTCGGCCTGCTCTTCCCGGGGCTCTGGTGGGGAAAAGGGGAGCTGAAGGGGATGGAGATGCAGAAGATAAACCCCTGAACGTCTGGGTTTGTGCTCTTTGAGCTCAAGTCTCCAGGCTCATCCATGGAGGGCACGTCTTGGGGCGGTGTCCCTGTCACTGCAGTGGCCATCGAGGCATAACCCTTTTTTTGGGGGAAGAGCTCTCACTCTGAGGGAGAGCAGGTTCCCTGCCCTGGCCTCTGTTTTGCATTCCCTGCAGTCATGTTCGATATTTGCCGTGCCGTTCACTCTGCTTTAGGCTTTAGGCACCGGGGAGTTTGTTCTGATGGATGGCTTGGGAGTTGCCCGTGTGGAGATGACTTGATGCTGCAAAAGGCTTTTTCTGTTCTTGGGAGTAGAAAAACTCCCACTCTGATAAGTTCTTTGTGTTTCCAAGCAGCTCATCTATGATTTGTATTGATTAAAGAAACATCCTGACTAAGATTTTAATGGAAACAAACACCTTGATGAGGCTGGGGCTGGTAATGAGTGTGCACTGATGAACGGAATTAATTTCCTGCCTGATCAAAACAAGGTTTACACCTTGTGCTGAGAGCTCTGCTGCACTACAGGATTTTGGTGATAAGGTTTTCTACCCTGAAGGTGGAATGTTGGAAGTAAACCTGGAAGGGAGGACAGGGAGGGCTGTTTGGGCACAGGAGGAGCAGCAGCTCTAGCGGTGCTGACATTTTAAACACGCTGGCAATGCTGGCTGTGGCAGGGGGGAATGGCTGGGAATGCAGTGAGTGGCTGTTGTTCCCTCGCCACTCGGAGAAAAAAGATGCCTGTGAATTGGAGGAGAGGGGCACAAAGCTGTTCTTTCACAAAGCCTGTGTGTGTTTGTTCAAAAACTGCCCAGAACCCCCTTGATGGTGTCCAGCACCAGAGGCTCCGGATGTGGCAGCACCGGGAGCACCGTGCTGCATGTCTCTTGTTTCCAGGGGAGGGGGTGGCACCTGGTGGGCGAAGACGTGAGGGTCCAGCTGGGCTCACAGCTGAGCACAAGGGGTTTTAGCTGGAGGGCGTGTGGGGACACGGTTCAGTGGTGAGCTTGGCACTGCTGGGTGAGTGGTTGAACTGGGTTAATGGTTGGACTTGATAGGCTCAGAGGGCTTTTCCAACCTTAGCGATGCTGTGGTTCAGATGCCTCCCCGTGGGCTGCGCCTAGAGGAAGTGTTGGCTTCCCTTTGTAAACAGGCAGCTGGAGCTCTGCTTGTCCACTTCTTCCTCTGAGTAGGGGCTGCAGAATTCCTGCAGCTTGAGCTGACATCTTGTCTACCAAGAGCTGTTTGTGCCCTCACCTTACTCTGTTTTTTTTTGCTTCTTCTTTTCCAGGGTAAATTCACACTGCTGCGAGACACCCGGACAGATGGCAGCTTCCTGGTGCACCACTTCCTCTCCTTCTACCTCAGAGGTGGGTCAGCAGCAGCACTCTGGGGCAGGAACACCTCAGAGGTTCCCTCAGGGTTGCTCCATGAGCACAGAGCAGTTTTGCAAAGTGTGCGGTTTCCTCGGATAAACACAAAGCTTTGGGGCTATGGATTCCAGTCCTGACTTGTTCTTGGGTACATCCCATAATTCTGCACCTTGCTTCATCACGGATTGTGGCAATGGTTGCAAATCACACAGGCTCTGACAGAGAGGCGTTAACTGCAATTCCCTCACTGCGTCCATTTTTGTCATGTAATTACACATATCAGGATCAATTAACAACAGATAAGCTCAGAGTGAGTCAAGAAACAAACAGAGCCTGGCAAGGTGTCTAATTACTTTTCTGGGAACAGTTTCCCCTGTGAGTAACCTCGTGGCCCCTGCGGAGCAGGCGCTGGACTCAGGGACTCCTCCAGCTTTCTGCTGGCACAGCCACCTGTCGGGCCTGAAAGGGAGCTCAGAGTGCTGGGCAGGCCATGGGATGAGGGCATCCTGCCCGCAGAACTGCCACTGCCTCAACTGGGGCTTTATCCTGCTTTGAAATATTTTTACTTAATAGGGCAGAGGGAAACTGAAGGAAATCCTGTTGAAGGTGGGTTGGTAACAGTGTGAACGGTTCAAAGGGACCTGCCAGACACTGCCTTGGGCTCTGCTGATGTCCTGCCCCGCAGCAGTGCCCTGGGAGTCGCTGTCCAGAGCTGCCCGTGTGCCTGGGAAAAGCCTTCCATCCCTGGTGGGTGGGCAGCCCTGTGGGATATTAATGTGTCTCAGGACAGGTGTGCTGGCTGTCACCTGCCGCCCTCCAGCCCAGGACCTGGGTGCAGTTATTCCCTGTTTGCAGCACCCCCATGTTGTCCACTTGGTACCTTTGGGAGATCTGAAGGTTCATCCGGGGCCACTGACTTGTTCTACTTGAAATCCATGTCCAACAAACACTGATTATGTTCGTAACCAAGCTGTGTTCCAAAATCACATTTTATTTAGGTGTCTGACACAATTCCCTGTTCTGTGTGTTTTTCCAGTCAAGGTCACTTGCCCTGTGAGAGCCAAAATGGGAAATTTTGGCATGTCTGTGGTTTCATTAGTTCAGTGTCACAGCTGGCCCTTGGCCTCCTTACTGTAACGCCAGCAAACAGGGCCAGGAGGTCCCAGGCTGGCCTGGCACGAGGCAGAAAAGGGGCCTTACACTTTTTCAAGTCAACTTTTTCCCTCTTTCCCTTTCTTTTTAAACTAACATTTTCCCTAGTGCAGATATCCTCTAGAAGGTTGAAAATTGAAAGCAAAGGAGGGTCTATCTAGACCCGCATCACTTCAAGGTCCTTCCAGACAGATCTGTGGCCTGGCTGCTGTGATTTATGAGCTTTGATAATGTCAGCTGCACAGTGGAACTGCTAATGTGTGCTTTTGTCCCTCCCCAGCTGGCTGCAAGGTTTGCTTTGTGGCCCTGCTCCAGTCTTTCAGCCACTACAACATCGTGGCGCAGAAGCTGGTGAGTCTCTTGGCATAGGTTCATTGTTGTGGGTCCAGGTGGTTTCTGTTGGGTGGGAAGGAATGGGAATGGGGAGCAGGAATTGTGTGTTAGCAGATGTTTCCAGGTCTTGATGGGGACAGTCAAGATTGGTGCTTCTGTGATGGGGGTAAACTTTTGGCAAAAACCTGGCTGCGAGGTGCTCCACAGGCTCTGCCCTGCCAAGAGCTGGACGGCTGCTTGCTTTGTGCTTAGAAATGTTTTCTGGGGATCAGCGTTCCCCAGACAGGCCCAGACTGGTAGATGGAGGTTCCTTAAATCCCTGGAGAGGAAAGTGCTGTGGTGTCAGTGTTTCCAGGACCCCTGCACACCTGCAGGAGCTCCTGAAGTGACTTTGTCCCCTGTCCTCTGGTTCCTGTTGGGGATGGAGGGCTGAGTCACAAGGACACCTGTGTGCCTCATTTGGCCTCTGGGCTGAGCCGTCCGTTTGAGCTCTGTGAGGAGCCACAGGTAAATTCCTAGGGATTTCCTTCCCATGGTGAGTTGGGCAAGGATTATGTGTACTCTGAAATGAGGAAACACAGAGACAAAGCAAGGCAAGGTAATTCTGCGTGTCAGCAAATTGTCTGAGCTCCAAACTGCTTCACTCAGCTCTTTGTAGAACACTCCAAGGTGAAATGCTCCAGGTGGGAAGTCCGGGTGACCTTCCAGAGCTGAAGGGATGAGGGCCTGCACTGGTCCTCCCTCCTCTGGTTCTGCTGTGAATCGCAGCAGCACTGCTGCTCATAAAGACTCCCAGGTGTTGAGGAACCAGGTATTGTATTCCCCACTGTAAACCTGGTGCTGCTAAACAACTGCATTTTATTTAGTGCTCAGTTTTCACCTTTTGAAAGGAGATCACTGGCCCAGGGTACATGCAGTGGGCTGAGCAAACACGGTGTTGCCCCCCGGAGCTGTAACTCACAGGTGGATACTCAGGGTGTGATTCCCCTTCGGAGCAGATTCCCCTGGCTGAGCAAACCTCCCCCCACGAGCACAGAGCTGTCCTGGCCTTTGTGGTGCAGAAAGGAGGAAGTCGTGGAGGGAACTTGCTGAGTGGGGCAGGAAATGGGGCACAACAACCGGTGTGGGGAGGAAATCCAGCTGGTAAATAGGGGATCCTTGCCTGCTCCTGAAGTCAGTGTGTTCCCTAATGCAGAGATTTCCCGGTGTACACTTGATGGGAACTGCTGACATCTCCCTGGCTGGGCGGCTGAGGAGGGAGAGAACGGGAGGATTAGCTGGAGGCACGTGCGATGCAAATGGGGGCGATTTGCTGTCTGATACTTGAACAAAAGGTGGCTGCCACAAAGGAGGTGATAAGCATAGCTCAGAGAAGCGCTGAGCTGCTTTCAGCTCTGAGTCACTCTTGCGTTGCAACTTCTTAGGTGCCCCTGTGGTCGTTGCTGTGAATTCTTCCCAAGCTCTGAGGAGCTGGAGGTTGCAACATCAGTTATTTATATCCAAGTTTCCATCACATCTTCTCTTTGCTTTAATCCTTCTTTGCACAGATGAACACGTCAGGCTCAGAAAAGGTGGTTTTAGCAGGGTAGTTTCACTCTTAAATTTGCTTAAGAAGTTGCTGCTGTAGATCTTTACTGGAGACCAGTAATGGTGTGGCCACGGGCACAGGGCAGTGCCCATCCCCTGTGCTGGCACTGCTGAGGCACCCCCAGTCCTGGGGGCAGTTTTGCAGTCCCCAGGTACAGGATAGAGCTTGTCCAAGAGAGGGAATGGAGCTGGGAAGGGGCTGGAGCCCCAGGAGAGGCTGAAGGAGCTGGGAGGGGGCTCAGGCTGGAGCAAAGGAGGCTCATTGGGGCCCTTGTGGCTCTGCACAGCTCCCTGCCAGGAGGGGACA
This sequence comes from Tichodroma muraria, assembly GCA_013390105.1. Taxonomy (NCBI): domain Eukaryota; kingdom Metazoa; phylum Chordata; class Aves; order Passeriformes; family Sittidae; genus Tichodroma; species Tichodroma muraria. Next base: position 7,970 of record WAAG01030138.1, read on the forward strand.
GCCGGGGGGGGGTCGGGCTCTGCTCCCAGGGAACAGGGACAGGAGGAGAGGGAACGGCCTCAGGGGTTGCCAGGGGAGGCTCAGGGTGGATATTGGGAAAATTACTTCCCCAAACAGTCTGTCCAGCCCTGGCCCAGCTGCCCAGGGCCACGGTGGAGTCCCCATTGGTGAAGGGATTTAAAAACCCTGTGGATGAGGCACTTGGGGGACATGGTCAGTGGTGGCCTTGGCAGTGCTGGGGGAATGGCTGGACTGGATGGATTCAGAGGACTTTTCCAGTCTCAATGATTCTGTGAGTGTGAATCAGCCTGCACTTGGAAGAGCTTCAGAACTGAGCAGTGCCCCAGTTTCTGTAGGGAGCAGGGTAGTCCCAGGCCCAGGAGGAGGCTCCTGGGGCCATGGTGGATTGTACAGTGACACTTGTAGCACTGGTGTGTGGTGATAAAGTAAATATTTATACACAGCTGAAGCGATGCTTCCAGGGACTTGCTGCTTTCCCAGTGTGCCAGGTGTTACAAGTCCCAAACCACTTCCTTATGTGTTTGCTAAATGCAGGGATGTATCTTTACTTGCAGGAAAAAACTTCCCTGGCTTTTTATGCTTGTGTCCTCTCTCCCTGAGGACCCACGCTTCATTTTAAGGCACTGTCAGTGTTATTATTGGCCCTGACCTTGCAGAGAAGATGCAGGGCTGTGTCAGGAGGAAGACACCCAGGGCATCCTGCCAGGTTGGTGTTCCCACCCTCACTTGTACAAAGTTTGTTTTGTTTTACAGGGGAAACCAGATTTGTCCCCATTTGGTGCCATCTCCTGTCCCCTGCTCCGAGCTCACAGCCTGATGGACGTGGCCTGGCCTGATCACTGATGGCCACGCTTTGTCCCACAGCTGTGTTTGCTGATGGAGCTCATTCCCCCTGCTTTGTACACCGCATTCCTTCTTCTGTTCCTGGAATATTTGGCTTTCCCGTATGGAACAGCCAGTGGGGAGCGGCAGCTCTGCTTTGAGGGGCTGTCACTGCTGGCAGCCCGGGGGCACCGCGGTCCTGGCAGCTCCCAGAGGGACAGGAGCAGCTGAGCTGCTGCTGCAGGAGCATTCCTGGGCTGGGTCGATGGCTGACAGCATGCCAGAGATAATGTCCCTGTGCTCCAGGGTAATGGAGCAGGATGCTGGCGCAGAGTGAAAGCTCTCAGGCCGTTTGGGTGCGGGGCAGAGCCGTGGCTCCGCTGCCCTGCAGGGACATCAGCCCTGTCTGTGCGCTCAGGAAGGTGCCGCTGGCCATTTTGAGCACTTCCCCCACTTTTCCAAGCTGTCTGATGCTTCCTGTGCTGCTTCCACAGGTCACACTGGGTGGGCTGCCAGCAGGGGGGCAGGCAGAGGTTTGCTGTGGCAGGTGACTGCACTGGGTGAGTTCAGGTCTCTCTGGGACCTGGTCCTCCTCTGGAAAATGAGGCTGGACTTGCTGAGTCCATGCTGTGGCTCTGAGGAGGCTGAATTCTTGGTCTGACACACAGGCGCCCTGGCCCTGGCTTCTGTGGCCCTTCTCTGTCACCCAGGCAGGCCCTGGTGTCACAGCACTGAGTTCCCTTCTGAAGGGGGGGGACACTTTCCTTGCAGATCTGAGGTACAGAGGGCTTGTGTGTGCAGGAAGAAATGGCTGAAGCAAAGGTAAAATCAGTTGCTGAGTTACTGATATTAAGAGTGAATTTAGTCACAGCATTTCAGCAGGTTCCCAGTCCTATGAATTGCAGAAATCCCTGAGGGAATGAGGTTTGGGAGGCTGCTGTGCAGCCCAGGCCTTCTTTATGGCATGGCAGGTATTTATTTGCTGGCTGTTCCCTGCTCCTCACCTGCCACATAAAGGTGGTTCTGTCCTTGGCTAGGAAGTTTTCCATGGTGTGTGCTCAGAATTGCCCAATAATGCTGCTATTTCTGAAGCTGTTACTGAGGACTAGTGCCCAAAAAAATCCTTTGCTTTATAGGGGGAGTTTGAAGAGGGAATGAGCATTCAGGCATATGTTCCTTCCCAGGTGAGTAGAAGGAAAATAGAGGAAGCATTTTCTCAGGTAGCAGGATTCACAGGGTCAGGAGTCCAAGCAGCTTCCATTTAAAGCAGGGAACAGATGCCAGCAGATGGGAGTTCAGTCAGGCCTCAGATTATTCTTTATATCCATGTTACAAAATGATAGTGCTACGAAATTGAGCCTGGGAAGATAATCATGGAATAGTTTGGGTTGGAAGACACCTGAGAAGGTCACCTAGTCCCATCCTTCAGGAAATAGTGGTACTGCACGTGGTCATGGAATCATTGAGGTTGGAAAAGCCCTCAAGGATCACTGCATCCACCTGTCCCCCAGCACTGCCAAGGCCACCACTAACCCAAGTGCCACATCCACAAGGCTTTTAAATCCCCCCAGGAATGGGACTCCTCCAGTGCCCTGGGCTGTCCCTTCCAGTACCTGACCACCCTTTTTGAGAATAAACTGTGGAGAGCGAGGAGGTTCCCTCTGAGCCTCCTCTCGTCCAGGCTGAGCCCCCCCCCAGCTCCTTCAGCCCTTGACAGGGCTTGGAGCAACCTAGTCCAGTGGAAGGTGTCCCTGCAGAGGGATGGAACTGGATGATCATTAAACATCCCCCCAACCTAAACCTTTCTAGAATGCTGTGATCTCCAGCTGGAGTTTTCTCCATGTCTGCTGCAGCTGTGGGATGTCTCCTGGAGCTGGGCATTCCCAGCTCGTGGCTCTGGATTGGCCTCACCACCAGGAGCCAGCTGAGTTTGAGTCACAGCCCCAGGCTTTTGTCGTGGTCGTTGGTCCTCCTCCAAGTGGAGTCAGGGCAGCTTCCCGTGGGAGCCCTGGCTGCTCTCTCCTCTCTCCCAGGTGTTGTGCAAGTGTTGGGATGCCCAGCCCAGGGCACTCTCTGGATCTGGCCTTTCCTGGGCTGTGCCAGGGGCCCTCATTGCCACAGCCGAGATCTGGAGATAGTGAAAACAAAAGCTTTCGACACCCAGGGAGGGGGGTGATGGAATTGCTCCTTGGAGAAGCCTGGGCCATTCTCTCCTTGCCTCTGCACACCAGCCTGGCTTCCCAGAAGGAATTCCAGGATGTTTGAGGCCCCAAGTCACAGTGTGTTTTTGTTTACTCCTGGCAAAGTACAGAAGAGTGAATGTGCCATCAGTGACTGTAACAGAAGTCCCCATTTCGTCCCTGAAGCACTGATTTTATCAGCACATTTAGGTATGTTGTGATTCAAATAAGAATGAAAATTTGGCTGTAAACCCACATGGTTCTGTGTGCACCATTTTTTCATAAGTGATCGTTCTGAAACCTAATGTTTTCCTCTCTCGAGGGAGTCAGTCTGACAGCTGCCAAGGAGCAGGGACAGCTTGTCTTCCTGGAGGGCCTCAAGTCCTGCCTTGACCTCCTGTTTGGGGAGGAGGAGCAGCAAGGACAGTCCAGTCCTCTGCAGTTTCTGAGGTGAGCCTGAGCATGGAGTGTTTCCCCCTCACATCTGCTGCCACCAAGAGCACCACCCGAGGTCCAGGACTGGCTGCCCTTTGTGCTCCCTTCCAAGGCCCAAGGACACAGCTGGACACCAAGTGAAGGGAAACGCCAGCACTGTGTACATCCCCCTAAGTGTCCTGGCCTATCCCTTGCTGCTGCTCACGGAGGGTTCCTGTCCCCCTTTCCAGAATTTTAGGGGGACTTCCACCCCCATCCTCATTGCCAAGCATGTCACAGGTCTAGTAAAAGATGTATTTCAGCACTCCACAGGTTTGTGTCAAACGAAACCCCAGCCCAGTGGTTTTATTCCCTTCTTTCATTATTTTGAGTTTTACTCTTATCCAAGAGAACAGTGCTGCTTTATCCATGCTGGCTTTTGGGTTTATTCTCACATCATTTTCTCCATGTCACCTGGGAAGCTCAGCAGAGGCCAAACACTTCACCAGTAGTGTCCAAGACCAGGCTGGACAGGGCTTGGAGCAGCCTGGGATAGTGGAAGGTGTCCCCGCCCATGGCAGGGAGGTGGCACTGGATGGGCTTTGAGTTTCCTTCCCGCCCAAACCATTCCGTGATCCCTGGAGCAGGGCAGGAGGGTTCCACCGCACACAAGGTGTAAAGGAGCAGGGGCTGAAGGGCAGTGAGGAGGTGACTGTCACAGCAGTGGGGACGGCAGGGAGGGGCAGGCTGGTGATCCCTACTCCGGGTGAGGGGGGGACACGCGGTGCGCAGCCCCCGACACCTCCTTCCTGTCTTCCAGCGGGAGCAGCTCTGACCTGCGAGCCTTGTTTGACTTCGTGCGGGTGTCCCTGGCTCCCGCTGACCGCGATTCCTGGAAGGGCCCCGTGCTGCTGGTGGACGACCTCAGTGTCCTGCTGAGCCTGGGGGCCGCGCCGGTGGCCGTGCTGGACTTCATCCACTACTGCCGCGTGTCCGTGTGCTGCCAGCTGCAGGTACTGCTGCCCCGGGCTCTGGCAGGGCACAGAGCCTCCAGAGCAAAACCTGGCTTCGTTTTCTCGTTCCATCTGACGTGGAAACCACGATGAGGTTTTTGAAAGGCTACGGCTGACCAAGGAGTTCAGATTATTGCTCTGGGGCCACTCTTGGGAGTTGTGTGGTCCCGGAGTACCTGTGCACGCTCCTGTTCAGCTGGATTCCTGGGATTTGCTGCACAGAGAAGAGTTCTGTGTGTCTCTGATGTATGAAGAGGGATTTAAGGTGTAAAATAGTGTTTTTTGGAGCTCCTGGCTCTCCAGAGATCCTGACTCACACCCTTGTGTGGGAGGGCAGGAGTGGAAACGGGTAATGTGAGGGGGTGGTGAGTCTCACAGGGGCAGAAATGAAGGGCCCCTTGGGGAACACTCCAGTCCCTGCTCCCACCACCCTCGAGTGCGGCTGCTCCCCAAGCTGGGGTGATGATCTACAGAGATCTCCCAGTGATGTGGGGATTCCTGAGAGCACCGCAGCCAGAAGTGCTCACAGTCGCATCCAAACTCCGCCATCACAGGCAGCGTCCCCTCCCTGGGCACTTCTCTGCAGGAGTGAGGAACGAGCCCGTGGTGTCAGGTGTTGTCACCCTGCACTTCAGGTGGCACGGGGTGTTGGGCTGTATGTGCTGACAGGGGATGATCTGCTTGCAGAGGATATTTACCTCCTAAGAGCTAAAAAAGATGATAAACCACGCTAACACTTTGCTATTTCTGTGTGAGGTGTTCTGAAGCTTTAAAGTACATTTTAATTGATTGAGAATTCGTGTTATTTTAAGTCACTGGTGACTTGGCATGGGCTGAGGCAGTCTCTTGAGGTGGATGTTAATAGAGTCGGTGCTTTGGGGAGGTGTTTGCTCCCTGCTAGAGCTGTGAGGGTGTGAGCATTGCTGCAGCCCTTTGGCCACCTCTTTATTTACCTGCTCTGAATTCAGTCAGTGCCATCTGCCCAGCCTGACAGACTGGTTCAGCCACTGTCTCCTTACAAAGGCTGGGGTATTTTTAGACTGCACATACATATATGTGTGTGTGTGTACACAATGTACAGTGAGCTCTTCAGTATTTATGTATCATACAATGGCCTGTGTTGGAAGGGACCGTAAAGATCACGTATGCTGTGGGCAGGGACACCTCTGATTTGGGCCCCAGAGCTGGAGGCAGCTCTGCAAGGGGGTGTCACTGAGTGGGGCAGAATCCCCCTCCCCTGCTGCCCACACTGCGGATCAGCCAGGGTGTGGGGGTTTCTGGCTGGGGCATGTCCAGCCTCTCCATTAGCAGCTGCTGGTTATTTTCCCAGTGGAATTCAGACCAAGCTGGAGCTTAGATGGGGTGTTTGTGAAAGCTCCTGTTGCCATCCCCCCGTCCTTCCCCTAAGGGATTAGGCTCAGCCAGGGGCTCATCCCTGCCTGCTGCTCCTGTTCCAGGGGAACGTCGTGGTGCTGGTTCACAGCAACGAGGATTCGGAAGATGAGGAGAATGAACTGGTTGTGAACTCCCTGTGTCATCACAGCGACCTCATCCTGTGGGCAGAGGGGCTGGCCACCGGCTTCTGCAAGGATGTTCACGGGCAGGTGAGGCACAGCAGAGCATGGGCAGGTGGCTCGTGTCCCTGTCACCTACGACACTGCAGGCCCCGGGGCTGTGGGAGACAGCCCAGGCTGCGGTGTGCTTAAGGAGTAATCCCGTGGGCACCAGGATCTGCTGGAGCACCCAGCTGTCACTCTGCTTCTGCAGGGATATTCAGGGACGTCCTGCCACCCAGGACTCCACACCTCCAGGAGCTTTCCAGGGTTTATACAGCAGCTGCAGTGCAGGCTTCTCCCACCGCAGGGTGAGGGAAAACTTTCCTGGGAAGTTCCCCCAAACGGTGGATCTGAGCATGGCCTGTGGTGATCTCTGCAGGGCTGGGAGGGTGCTGACACTTGTGTGATCCCTCATCAGGAGCTGCCACCAAAGGCATAGGGACAGGCAGCTGCTGATGGATTATTTATCAGTGACCCCTCTTCCCTGCAGGCCAGCCAGAGGCACGGGGGGCAAGGATGCTCTGGGCAGCCAAAGGGACAATGTTCCTATTCCTTTCCCTTTGCAGATTAAGATAATCAAGAGATTGTCCTTGCGGCAGGCGGCGGAGCAGGACCTAGTCCAGATCTACCAGTACAAGATCCAGGACAGGAACGTCACCTTTTTCGCGCGGGGGCTGTCAGCTGCAGTCCTGTGACGCTGTGACAGTGCCTGGGAATGTCAGTCCCTGCCTCTGCAGAAGCACCACCAGCACCTCTCAGGAGCAGCACAGCGAACTGACCCGGGAGGGAAGCTCAGACACACCTGGAAGTGGTGCCAACGTGGGCTCAGCCTGCCTGGGGCCTGCTGCATCCCTTTGTCCTCCCACCCCGTTCCCAACACTCTCAGGCCAAGAAAGGGAGCAAGAACTTGCAAGAATGGCCCTCAGAGCATGTAAATACAGGCAGGGGGTGCCCTGCGGGCTGGGTGTGCCTTGCCTCGCCTTTTCCGGTGTGTTGGGCACAGCGCTGCGGTGCCAGGCGCTGCAAGGAGGGAGCACCCCCTCCCTCCCGCTGGCACGGGAGGAGATGACACACAGAGGGTGGAGCAGGATGGTCTGGGAGCCTGGCGCAATCCTCTCCTCGCTCCCAGCTCTGGCTGGCAGAGGTTTGCCCAACTCCCAGCTTCCGTGCAGTCGGTAAATCTGTAGCTCCGTGTGTAGCCCTCACCTGGCTGTGCTGAGACCTGGGCGCCGCCGTGCTTTATCCCCCGCGGCGTCCCAAGCTCATCCTGGGCTTTGGATAAACCCCTCTGTGAGCCTGTCTCAGTCACTGCTTCCTCATCCCAAACTCTGACTAGCAGTTACATGACCTGCCTGTGCTGAAGCACTTTTTTTTAAACAATAACCCGTAATTTTAGTGAGATAAGGATACAGTGATTAAGTAACCGTGGATCTCTGGGTGGGAACTGCTCCCCACCTGCTCCTTGGCAGGGAGCAGGAGTGGGCATCTCCCTGGATGAGGAGAGCCTTCCCCATGGCTGCAAGCACAATCCTGGGAGCAGAGCTCAGGCCTGGAGGTCTCCTGGTAGATGCTCCTGCCGGGATATCCCATTTATCCTAGGAGATAAAAACATCCCACACACTTGTGAGAGTCCAGAGCAACCTGCCAGGTCCTTGCAGCTCCAGAGCTGGGATAGCAACTCTGGCAGTGGGACACGTTCCTGATTTTCCACATAGACTCAGTAACCCATCCCGTGCTGCTTTGAGAACGTGCTCTTTGCCTTAGAGTTTTGGGAGCCCTGGCGTGCTCAGGGCTGTCTGTGGCAGCCCAGGGAAGCCAGGCAGGCTCCAGAGATTGTAACAAAGCCACAAGGAGGGAGGGGAGTCGGGCCATGTGTGTGCTACAGGATCACTCATCCCTGGTGTCCCCTGGGTCTCCCCATGCTCTGCTGCGGAAGTGGCAGTGCCCAGTGCCACTGCTGCTGTCCCAGTGTGATGGCCAAAGGGAGCATGAGAGGACCAGTAGCTGCTGGCACTGCAGCTGCTTAAAGTGCAGCTGTGACGGGCATAGAATAATAGCATAATTGGATTAATACCTATGTGGTTATCCTTGGAGAGATTCCCAGGCTCTGCCTCCCTCCTTTGAAACCGGCAGGGTCATTGTGTGACACCATCACTGTGTGACATCATCACTGTGTGACATCGCTGATGGCTTTTGCGTGGTTCTTTCTGCCCTTACCCAGTGCCTGTATCCCAGAGGTGGCTGAGGAGCCTCGGCCTGACCCGCCGTGTCCCCGTGCAGGGGGTGTTCCCCGGGATCCGAGCCCTTGGGAATGAGCCCCTCTGCCTGCACTGTGCAGCCGTGCGAGCTTGGGCAGGGACATGGGACCTGTGGGGGCTGCTGAGTCACAGTGAGGACCAAACCCGGCGTTCCCAGCACCCCAGGCCAACGTCCAGCAGTGGCCTTGGCCATCAGGACACGATGGGGCAGCTGTGCTGAGCCAAGGCCACCGGCACGGCCGTGATCGTGCCGAGGCCTCGCTCTGGAGCTGACGCTGCCGGGGGGCAGCCGGAGAGTGGATGTCAGGAATGGGGCCATCGGTGGCAGGACAGGTGGCCTTGCCCGGGGTCAGCCACCAGCTGCGTGCTCAGGGCCGCTGCCACGGGCAGTGGTAGTGTGCCAGCCGGAGCTTGGGCAACGCTGAGAAATTGGGTGGCACTTGGCCTGAGGGCTCGGCTCTCTGTTCCCCTGACCTCGGATGGAGCTGCATGGGGGGATCCCACCAAAGCCAGGGCTGGTGGGACAGGGGTGCAGGTCCCTGGAAGAAGGGGATGTGTTACAGTGGGAAAAACTGCAGGCTGCAGGGACTGTTGGTAAGCGTCAGAGTCTGACAGCTGCAAGGAGAGCCCTGGAAAGGCTGTTTTGGGGGTGCTCAGCCCCTGGAGATGAAGGAGCAGGGAACGTGTTTTGCAACATCCCACCCCATGCCATCACCGTGCTGGCAGGAGAGCAAGGGCATTGCTGGGGGAGAAGGAAAGATCCCTTGGCCCCTTCCTATGGTGTGTGCCCAGTGCTCCCAGTGCCTGGCCCACTTCTGTTGCGGGAATCAGAGTCACCTCTGTCCCCTGCACCGAGCCAGGGATCCCGGTGCAAGGTTCTCCCTTCCGATGTTCTCCACCCCGGAATGCTCCCGGGCTCCTCATGCCCGATCCCCGCCATCAGCTCCTCCTGCCCCTCCTGGGATACTCGGGACATCCAGCGCCTGACCCGCACATTCCCGCCACGCCCCTGAACCCCAGCGGCCGGGCCTGGTTCTGCTCCCGGGACGCTGTCCGCTCCAGGGCCCGCTGCCGGTGCTGCTGCCGCCGCCCCTTCCCCGCTCCACGTGCTCCCGCCGCCTCCGCGCCGCTTCCGGGGGCGCGGCCAGCGGAAAGAGGGTGTCACCGGGGCGTGGCTATGCAAATGAGACGTGGTTATGCAAACGGCGCGGCCTGCGTCGAGTGGGCGTGGCCATGCAAATAAAAACCATATTAGGGGCTAACTGCCCGCTCGGGGGGCGTGGCCTGAGGGGCATGGGCGTGGCCACGCCGACGGCCGGGGGCGTGACCGGCGTACGGCGCTGCNGGCAGCGCGATCGGCTGTGGGAATAACCCCTCACCACCCCTTTCCTGCCTCAGTTTCCCCTCAGGTCCCCTCACGGTGGGTCCGGGGCGCGCCTTCCCCTCACGCGCTCGCTCTCGCCTCCCGCCCCCACATCCCCCTCTTTTCACCTGGCTAGAATTTGTAAGGAACACGTAAAGGGAACGATGGGGAGTGTTTTATTCCGTGGGGTTTGTTGGTAAAGATTTTGCGCCGTGGTTCTCTGGGGACTTGGCTCGGTGCTGCAAGTCTCTGCCCTCGGGATAATCACCTGGCTTTGGAATCCGGTCGATATTCAGGAATGGACAGAGAAATGGAGAAAGTTTTGGGGCGTCAAAGGTGCAAAGTGAAGAGGGAGGGAGGAGAGGAGGGATTGATCTCCTCTGCTGCAGGATCAGGAGAAAATGTTTTACGGGAAAGGATTGAAGTGATGGAACGTGGAAAGGGCACGATGGGACAGGGGAGCGAAATGCTCCCTGAGGTTTGGGACTGGGTCTCTGAGCACTTCAGGGGCAGACTTCGGTTTGCTGCTCTGGGTCTCTGGGGACCTGGCTCTGTGCTCTCAGCAGTTACCTTGCCCCCTGAATCATTCTGAACTTCGGGATTTGGTCAAAATTTAGGAGTCGACTTCCTCGTGTGAGTCAGAATGAACGTCTTTACATTAATATAGCGAGCAAGGAGCTTTTGGAATGCTGAGGCAGTTCTGGGGTTGTGTTTGGGAGAATCCCGAGGAAAGGACTCCGGAAAGATTTTGGCCTTAGTGCCAGAATTTCCTGAATGCAGCATCCACGTGTTTTTCCGGGTTGTTGAAAGGCAAACCAAGTTTCTTTTCATTCAAGGGGCAGAGATGAGGCATGAGCTCTCTCTCTGTGAAACCAGAGCTGTGAGGGCAGGACTAGGGTGGTAAATTTGGGATTACACGAGCTGTTGTGTAATGCAGAAGGGAGATTAGCTGTCTGGGATTGGGAAGAGAGGAAAACACCCCGGGATGTTCCCTGAGCATGTGACAGAGCTCCGTGTTTCCAGGTGCAACTTGGCATGGTTTATTTTTCCAATCAGGATTCAAATATAACATCTCAAAAGAGCCAAGAACAATCAGGGTTTGTCTCAGGAGCATTAAAATAGTATTTTAAGTGTCAGAATCTTATGATGAATGAATTAGTCAGGCTCTCACTGAGTTACTCAACACTATTTTCAGTCAGGGAGTTGCTGGGCCTGTCTGGCATCAGAGTTCGGATCATTATGCACCAGAAACTCTTTTTTTTTTTTCCCTCTCTGATGAGAATTTAAAAAGTAGAACAGGTACGGCTTGAGGAACAAAAATAGCATTACCTGCCTGTGGTGGAATGTAGTAGGTGAGGAGCAGCAGCACAGCACTTCCAGCAGATCCTGAGTCCTGGGAATCCTTTCCAGGCCAGGCAGCTGCAGGCTCCTTCCTCCCCTTTCACAAGAGAGTTTCTCCAGGGAGCTCTGGCTGGAGATGGGGGCACAGTCCCCTGTGCTGGGGAGCACGGAGGGACCGGTGGCACGAGGGACTTGTGAGACTGGAAGGAGGTGTAGCAGCAGCTCTCCAGGCATTCCTTGGCTCTGATATCTGTGATTGTAATTCCTTTGAATCCCTTTCTCCCCCTTGTGCAGTGCATTGAAGGGTGAGAGGGAAAGGCTTAAGGAGCACTGAGCAGTTCCGTGGTGGTGCAGCTGCTGTTTCCCTGTCTGGGGGTGTTACTGCTCACATCCAAGATACCCAGAACAGGGAGGAAGAGGGAATTGAGGGTGGCTGTCTTGGAGGGAATCTTTTAATTCATGTCCTCAGGTGAAGACCCAGCCCCAATGGCTCGGAACAGCTGTGGCCTTTTGGCATAACTGGGAAAAAATAAAGTTCTCCTCCCAGGAAAAGAGTGATTTCAGCTGGAGTGAGAGCATGGTGGGCAGTGGGGAGGGGAGCAGGATTGCAGTTCTTAAATCTGAATTAATCTTGTATGGAGCATTGTGATAAAGGAATAATAGTTGGTTTGTTTACAAAAGACAATGTCCGAGTCAGACTTCCCTCACAGAGGAATTTTGAGATCGTTTCTCCATCTGGGAGAAAGAGTGCAGTGATTTCCTGAGCCTGGCTTCCTCATTGGTGATGATTAGAAAGGAAAATGTTTAGTTCTGTGTGATGCTGGAGGGGCTGGGAGCGCTGGCAGTTGGTGTGTTCAGCCTTGCCTGGTGTTCCTGCTGTGACCCAAAACCTGTGGAAAACCAATCCCAGGCAGGTGCGTCACCTTACAGGTGCTGTGTCCCTCTGGGCCTCTCGGGGCCCTTGCCAAGCCCCAAAGCTCTGGGAGTGCAGACTCCTGAACCATGGAAACTGTCCTGATCAAAGCTCTGGGGGTTATTTCTGAGGGAACCGTGCAGGGAAATACATGCTGGGGGTCATGTCTAAATTTTTGCTTTTGACTTCCTGGATAAATGGTCTGAATTACGGAGTTTGTCTCCCTTTTTTGTCATCCTTCACATCCTGCCTGTGAGGGGATCCCTGGTAATTACATGACTGACAGCCAGTGCTTCCAGAATTCCAGAGTCCAGGGTGGAAACTGAGTCTGGCTGGGTCTGTGTGGAAAAGGGAACGTGTTCCCCAGAGAGCCAAGGGCACACTTCTGGTTTCCTGCCAAGTCCATGAGTTTTGGAAACCCTTCACTTAATAGGAACCCAACTGGTGCTATGCCCCCAGCCCTCCCTCTGGAATGGGAAGACTCTTGGTTTGTGTTTCCACAATGTATTTTTCAGGGAAATGATAGTGCTTAACGGATAAACTTCGTTTGGCCAAGCTCTAATTACAGTAAGTCAGGAAACTCCTGCCAGTGATAGCTGGACTTTGCTGCAGGGGTGTTTAATGGAACTCAAACGACATTTCTGAGGGGGTTTGGAGGGATTTTCTTCTAGGAGGCCAATGGACCCCACATGGGCTATGGGTTTGGAAGATGCAGAGCTCTGCTCGGAGGGTTTACGTGGATGTGGCTTCCCTGGGAAGGGTTTTGGGAAGCTGCTGTCTGTTCCTGGGGCTCTGGAGCAGGGACCTGACACAAGCAGGGCTGGAGTGGGCTGGGAAAGGAGCTACAGTTCCTTCCACGGACAATGTTTGCCCATCCTGGGCACTCCTGAAGGTGTTGCTGTCCTCTTCAACTGTCCCTGCCCTGTCAAAGGGAGGATGAAGCACGGAAGCATCTGTCGTGGCACATCCCTTGGGGAAGAGTTGCAGGGAAGGCGCAGTTCAGGTATTCAGACATGAATTTGAATTTTGAATTTGTCTGTTTCAGAAATAAACACCAAACCATAAAGACAGAATGTGTTTGCCTACATTAAACAGGTTGGTTTGGGTTGGGTTTTATTTCCTAATATTGATCATTAACCACCAATGGGGATTTCTGTTGTGAAGGAGAGTTTTGAGCCAGGGAATGTGTCCTCTGCAGGGAGAGGAGCCCCAGCCCTAGAGGAGGAAATAGGGAAGGAGTTGTGCTCAGTTAAGAGCTGGTTTGAGGTGAAAGAGAACTGAGGAAGAGGGTGAATCTCCCCTGGATGTGTTGGGGTGGTGAATGGCTCCGGGTGCTTCCCAGGTGAACTTTGCCTTACAAAAGCGGAGCTGGAGCTGGGCAAAAATCGTTCAAGTGCTGATTTATCTGTTGCTTTCAGCACTCCTGCAGTGAGGGTTATTCAAACCCAGAGGTGTTTCCGTTCCTCATTTGAAGAGCTGCAAGGCCACAAAGGGAGGATTAAGATAAAAGTCAAACCTGACTGTCAGAGGGCATCAAGGGACTCGAAGTTATTCTGGGAATGTCCTCACGGCAAGAAGGTGGCAAAGGAGAGAACAGAGAGGAAAACTTAATGCCTGACATCCCCAAAACTGGAGTGTTCAGCACCTTTTGACTCTCGGTGAGCAACTGGTGGTAGTGCCAGGCTACAAAAAGGAAGAGCAGCTTTGCAAGCTGTTGTTTCAGGGAGGTATTTCTGTCTGTGTGCTCAAAGCACGGACTAAAAAAGGCCTGAAAAGCTTTAGGGAGGCGTCTTTTGAGACATGGAAAGTCGGTGATGTTTTTAAAGCCTGGAGGGGAGCAAGCAGTTGGTGTGGGTGAAAGAGTGGGACAAAGAGAATGGGGAGTAGTAGTCATCCCAAACCCCTGCAGCACGAGGGAAATGGTTGAAAAGCACCTGGCAAGGTACAGGAGTGTGGAATAGCTGGTGCTGCTTTGCCACAGGTACTCTTGGCAAGGTGAGTTTTGCTCTTTCTAGGATAAGATGGCTGTTTCTGGCTACAGAAAAGCAGCTGTGGCCATGAATCCTCTATGGTTTGATTTTTATCCAAATAAAGAGTCTTGAGTAGGTGCAATTAAAACCAACCCAAAGCCTAAGAGGGTGCCAGTCTATGATGGATAAAATCGTGGTTAAATAAATGTATTCAGGGCAGCAATAACACCCTTGGTAAAGGGCCTGGGTGTTCTGAGAGGGGCACTGGGGGGCTCTGGGGCCTCTCTCATCACTGAAGTGGCAGAGCAGACTGCATATTCAAGTTGTAAATGGCATAAAGCAAGGAAGGGCTGCACGCCTGACTCAGGAGCGAGAAACGGGTTTGGGCAATTAAAGGTGGCCTGAAAATGATGATGAGGAAGGCTGGTGATGAGGAAGGACAGCGGTGAGGTTGGGATTCAAGCAAAAATAGCCAGCTGCAGGCATGAGGATAATTGATGAGGCGTAATCCCTAATTAAGGAACCTGGTGACCTCGTGTGAGTGTGGGAAGGGGGAGGTGAAAGTTTGGGTATGAAAATTGGTGGTGGTGGCCTTGGCAGCGCTGCGGGAGCGGTTGGACTCCGTGGACTCAGAGGGATTTTCCAGCCTCAGCAATTCCATGGTTCCAAGTCCCACTGCTGGGGCTGGCTGGCTGGCTGTGCCCAGTGGGAACAGAAGGGGGTTAAAGAGCAGGGAGGGGCCCAGGGAAAACGTCACCAAACCCTGTCTGACACCTGGGACGTTTCTCCGACTGCTCAAGAGCAAATTGGAAAAACATCTGTTGGGGATAATTTGAGCAAAGCTCGTTATGCTCTGAGTGAGGGCCATGAGGCAGAGCCCCCGAGCCCCCTCCAGCCCTGTCTCCTTCCTCTCACCCTGCCCTGTCACTGCTGCCGAGGTGGGCTGTGCTGTGGCTCCCTGGCCGTGGCAGAAGGGCCTTTCAGTGCAGGCAGGAATGTCCTGTGTCCTTCGGGGCAGTGGTGGCCTTGTGTGATGCACAGAGAGCCGTCATGGGTGGGCCCAAGGGCTCAGCTGGAGTTTGCGTCACTCACGGCCTTTGGTGGGGGGTGAGGGTGGCCTGGGCTCTTTGTTGCTTGTCCATAATATGAGCAGTGCTGGAAACCTCAGAAACAGCACAGGTCAGACCAAGTTACCATTTCATGAATGATACAGAACTGGAGAATTGTAGTTTGGGTTGGGTGGGACCTTAAAGCCCATCTTGTTCCATTCCCTGCCGTGGACCAGGACACCTTCCACTATCCCAGCCCCAAGCCCTGTCCAGCCTGGCCTTGGGCACTTCCAAGGATTGAGCAGCCACGGCTTCTTCTCTTTCAGAGACTCTCCACCCTCACCGGGAAAAATTCCTTCCCAATATCCCATCCCTGCCCTCTGGCAGTGGAAGCCATTCTCTGTGTCCTGTCCCTCCAGGCCTTGTCCCCAGTCCCTCTCCAGCTCTCCTGGAGCCCCTTCAGGCAGGCCCTGCAAGGGACTCTGAGCACTCCCTGGATCTTTCCCTTCTCCAGGGAACATTCCCAGCTCTCCTAGCCTGGCTCCAGAGCAGAGGGGCTCTAGCTCTCTCTTCTGGACTCATTCTAGCAGCTCCAGGTCCTTCTGCTGTTGGACCCCAAGACTGCACAAGTCCAGGCAGACGATCCACAAGCATTTTGCCTCTTTTATACTCCAAACAAGAGGCTTGGGCTGAGACGTTGACTCTGGTCTGGTAGAGAGCATTAGAAAAGGGCATGAGTAGAAATTACTCCCTGTAGTAGAAAGGGAGGAGCCTTGCAGGTCTGTGCTGAGCAAGCTGTTTGCACAAGGCTCCAGCCCGGAGTAGGGGACCGGTGGAGTCCCTGGTGCCTGTGCCTGGCACTGGGATGCAGGGCCAGGAGAGGGGAGCGGAGGCGTTGCGCAGCTGGGGTTTGTGGGGAAGCTCTCAGATGTAACTGCACGGGGGGGTTGCATCAGTCTCTGGTATTTTTAGGAGAAAGCGATTCCCCAGCCACTTGTAGAGCGGCTGCATTGATAAACAAAAAGGAGGAGATTATTCCAAAGGGATCACGTGGGATGCATTGTGTAAGGACCCGGGGCAGGCTCCCGGCCTCTGGGTCCCTGCCTGGCTCCTGAGCGAGGCCAGGAGTGCACGGAGCGGACCGGTCTGGTGGGCGCCGTGCTGGGGGCGAGTGCCTCGTGCCCGAGGGGCTCCTGGAGCCAAGGGGTCCCTGGCTGTGCTCGGTAGTGCCTCGTGGCTCGCTCTTCCCGAGATTGGTCCGCTGGCTGGGTAACCCCTGTGCCAGGACAGTGTCCTGGGGAGAGGATTTCCCCGGCTTAGCTCGTGTTTATTTTGAGCTGCCGCTCTGGAGCTGGTTTGATGCCGAGTTATCCCGGGATGAAAGAGGCAGCCCTGCTCAGGAAGGGCCTTCCTAGGGCCGCCTGGTGTCCACTTACTGATAAAATCTGCTCCAGCTGGAAAAGCCTTCCCGAGCTGCTCTTGTCTTTGATCATCCTTGAGCTTCTCAATACCTTTTCCAGTTCTCCTGCGTGTCCCCTGTGGGATGAGGAGGAAGAGCAGGAATGCCCAGTGCTATGTGTAGCACTTAGGACGGGTGAGGATGGATTTACATCCTGATTCCATTCCATTCTTAATAATTCCTAACACACAGTTCCCTTTTTTGCACTGCATCATGTCACACCTTCCAGGATTTAAGGACCGGGATCCCAGGATGTTATTTTCCCTTTGTGCATCGCATCCCGTTTGCTGGAACTGGGTGATCCTTAAGATTCCTTCCTGCCCAAACCATTCTAGGATTCTGTGCCTGTGGAGGTGGATCATTCCCAGCTGTACAGGGTGGGGCAAGAACTCTGTGGTGAAGAAAGGGTTGGGAAATGTTTCCTTGTCTTTGGAATCTCTGTTCTTGATGTGCAAGGGAGCTTCCCTTGGCTGGATGCAGCAAGACGCGTGAACTTTGAAATAGTGTTTTTTCTAAATTTGGATATTTTCTCTTTTCGTCACAAATCCCAAACTTCTGTGTTTCATGGCTCTGCATGTGGAACATCCCATCCTGTCTCATCATCCACAGCAGCAGGTTGTTGTCTGGTGCTGTTGGGACTATTTTGGGGAGGAAGAAAGGATAGAAACCGTATTCAGTGAATGACTTCCAAAGCAGGAGTGAAACTGAGATGTTTCTCTTGTGGCAGAAAAGTTTAAAAATATCCTGAAAACCGTTTTGGAAATCGATTTTGAATGTCAGCCCCTGTTTCGGGAGCAGATAGCTTCATCTGACATGTAGAGGTTATTGAAGTGTTCTCTTTGAATCTTTGTTGTTGCTGTTGCTACTCCAGCTTTTCAAGAGATGTTAGTAATATGTAATGTGAGTGAAATACCACTTAGAAAATGGGGTCTGTTTCAGATAACCTCTGAATTTTTAAACTCAATCCGTAAATGAATGCGGTACAGGAAGGAAAGCAGGCAAAAAGAAGTGGGGCGAAACCGGCAAAGTGAGGCAGAACAGGTAAAATGAAGTAATTTGCACACTTTGGGGATTGAAATCTGGTTCAGAAGCTTGTGTCAGGCCTCCAGCACTGTTGTAGCCACAAAGCTGGAATGGAGGGAGTGGACTCAGCAGCTACGATGTCGTTTTCCCTTTTGAATATGGAAAGTACCCCTTCTGTGAGGGACAATCCATTTAGGACTTGGAGGCTGTTCCGGAGCCTTGTTCCTGACAGCAGTGTTGGGATTAACCCCTTGCAGGCCGCGGCCTCCCCAGGGCTAGCGTGGCTGTGATTTTCCCATAGGAAGTGTTCTGTTCCTCGTGACCTCCGTGTCCCCTGGCAGCACAAAGCCCGTTATTCTTCCCATGGGAATGCGAGGGGAGAGCAGGACCTTGGTGTTAGAGCCCATTGTGCAGCATTTCTGTGAAGGAGGCTTGTCTTGAGCGAGGCTCTTGTTTTCCCACCTCTGAAGTCCTGAGGAATGTTCCCTGGCCCTCGCTGGGGGACAGTCCATGCCTGCTGAGAGGGAGAGTTGGGTTCTGAGACCTGTGCCTCTCTCCCTCCCCTCCTCCCTTCGTGGGTGGTGGGGTTTGGGAGCTCCCATGGCAGTGAGACCAGTGAGTGATCGCCCGCACCATTGCAGCCCTGAGCCACCTCCAGGGCCCGACAGAGGGCACGAAAACCCAGGTGCCTTTCTGAGGTGGGAGTGATCCAGCATCTGTTTCCTGCATCTGCAGGGAAGCCGAGGTTTCCCTTGTTTTCGGGGTGTCTGGTGCTGAGCTTGGGCACTGCTGTGAGATCGTGGCGGTAGTGAGGGCTCAGGAGGGCTGGGAGCTGTTTGCAGGTCGAGGGGAGGCCGTGGATCAGGCAGGTTTGGTGATGGCTCTTCTGCTCCGTGTGTGCTGTGGGTAGTCCAGGAGTGTGGGAAACACCTGGAACTCCATACCTGTGTGTGAGCGTGTCCCACAGGCTGTGGGACAAGGGGCACGTTGTCCTGGTTTGGAAAAGACAGGAGTCTGCTAAGGAAGGAGCCTCCCTTGAAATGGAAAACGTAAAACCCCTCCCTCCGAATTATTGTAATTCTGAAATTAAGGGGCTCTCAGGCAAAGATATGGGGATAGGAATAACAGTTCTGTATTAGGAGAACTAAAATAAAAATGCAGAAACCAAACCCCTGCCAGGGTGAGAACAGGAGCTGAGCCTGTGGGTCGGGCTGTTGGTGGCAGAGCCATGGAATGGTGGCTGCAGCTCCCGCAGGGGCAGAGGTGGCTCTGCTGGAGCAGGGATCCTGCAGAAGGGTGGAGTTCTGCTCTGGAGGTCCAGTGGTGATGGATGGGCCTGGTCTCCCTCTGGGAATCCAGCGGGAAAGGCTGCCCTGGTGTTCCAAAGCTCAGATTTATCCAGGTGGGAAATGCTTGGCTCCTCCCCCTGGGTGGAGCCTCTCCCAAGGGGATGCTGGAATTTTATCAGCCATGCAGTGACACTCCATGGCCACCCAGAGAAGAGATCCCCTGGAGGGAGGATGGGTCCTGGAAGGGACACAGAGCACTGTCCCAGCTGGATTGAGCTGCTGGGCCATGGACAGAGGATATTCCCCCTGGAGTCATGAGGGATGGGTCCTGGAAGGGACAAAGAGCACTGCCCCAGCTGGATTGAACTGCTGGGCCATGGACAGAGGATATTCCCCCTGGAGTCATGAGGGATGGGTCCTGGAAGGGACACAGAGCACTGTCCCAGCTGGATTGAACTGCTGGGCCATGGACAGAGGATATTCCCCCTGGAGTCATGAGGGATGGGTCCTGGAAGGGACAAAGAGCACTGTCCCAGCTGGATTGAGCCGCTGGTGATAGAACACACACTGCACCCCAAGACACAGGTGGATACCAAGGAGGCTCTGTCCTGTTTGGACCCTCCGTTCCTGGTTCAGATCTGAGCTGGAGCCCAGGTGGAATGTGCCAGTTACAGCAGGAATTTGAGGTGTTCTGGCTGGTGTGGTATCCAGCAGCATCAGTCCTGCTGCTTCCCCGTGTTCTGGGGCAGCTCTGAAGGCAGGTTTCTCTGATCCCCAGGAGCCTGTGTGGGATTGATGGATACAAGGCAGTGCCTGCAGCACCAGGAGGGGGAATTACTGCTGGTGGCCCCTCCCTTACTGCTGGTGGTCCATCCAACACCCACCTGGGCCTCAGGTGTGTGAGCATCACACTGAGCTGCTCCCTGGGCAGCAGCACAGCCCAACCCAGTGACCTTTATAAATTCTCACTTTTAGTAAATTCTTCCTTCTTTCCCATTCATTCCTCCCCTGTCCTTCCCCAAACACAGCCTTGGCAGGAAAACTCCTCAAATGCCACATCTGCAGGGCTGCTGCAGGGCTGAGGTGTTCCATCTGCAGAGCAGGTGTGCACAGGCAGGTCAGCCCTTGGATGTGTAGATCCTGGTGGGATGCTGGAAAAGGGGTGTAGGGGGCAGAAGGACCACGTTGGGTCAGTTCCTGCTTTGCCAAGCGGGGTTAAAATTCCCACTGGAGGTTCAGATATAGGCAACGTGATGGAGCAAATCATTGAATGTGTTGAAGTGCAAGAAAAATACTATGGAATGGGGATTTAGTTTTTATTTTTCCTTATATTTGCCCCCCTCCAGGCTTCTGGCTCGGCTGTGTGTTTTTATTATACCTAATGCCGAGGCCTGGTTCCAGAACATTTTGTGGAAAACTGAGGAGTTGAGTACACCTAAAACCCCAGGTGATTGTGTATTAGAAAAAGGAAAGTTTTCTACCTTTGTTAGTTTATCCTCTAAGTCACAGTGGGCTCTGCTGTGTTTCCCTGCCCTTGGTGTCCAGGAAGGCTCCTGGGAAAGCTGTAAAGCCTTTCAGACAGAAATGTAAAGAATTTGGAACATGTAACTGTTGTTGAGTGAGATCAAAGCTTTTGTCTGAGGAAAAGTAGCAAGTTTGAGTTGATTTTTCTTGCAAAAGGAAGTTGTACATTTCTTCCTTGTGCTGGTCAGCCTTGTTTTTGTAAGAGTGCAGGACACTGGAGCCAGGTGTGGTGGGGCTCTGCTCCCAGGGAACAGGGATGGGACAGGAGGGAAGGGCCTCAGGCTGGGCCAGGGCAGGCTCAGGGGGGACACCAGCAGGAATTCCTCCATGGGAAGGGTGGCCAGGCCTTGGCAGGGGCTGCCCGGGGAGCTTTGGAGTCCCCATCCCTGGAGGTGTCCAAGGAACACCTGGATGTGGCACTCAGTGCTCTGGGCTGGGGACGAGGCGGGCATGGGGCACAGGGTGCACTCGGTGACCTTGGAGGGCTTTTCCAGCCTCAGTGATCCTGGGGTTCCGTGAAGTGTGTCCATCTCTGGTACCTGGAGCGAACCAGAAATGTCACCTGGAGTGCTGCAAGGTGGAAACATCCCAATGCCCTCATGCTTCCAGGCAAACTTTGTCTTGGGGATTTGCAGTCATGCAAAAGGCAAGAAATTCTCCTTGAACATTTGTCCTACAATCCGCAGGTTTATTTTGGCTTAGATAATCTCTGTTTGCAGAAATTACTTGGAGCAGGAACAGTTCCTGCTGTTCACTCTTATGAGCTCTGTCACAGCATAAAGCAAATAAAGATGGCAGATTTTAATATGCAACCTCCCCAAGTGATAAAGAAATACTAGCTTTGGAGTGCTCTGTGTTTTCTTTGGGAGTGCTGCTGTTGGACAGCAGGTGAAGAGAGTGAATACAAAGTTTTCCTCCTTGAAGTTACCAGAAATTGTTGCCATTGCTGTGCTCCTCCCCAGAGCTGCTTTTGGCAGCTCAGAGAGCTACTTTGGATGTATTTTTTGCCACAGGAGCAGCATATCCACCTTGTTCCCGAGTTCCTCATGGAACAGGGATGGTCCAGTCCCGACAGTGAGGTTGAGATCTGCTCAGTCATTTCATAGAATCAAGAAATGCTGGGATGGTTTGTGCTGCAGAGGACCTCAAAGCCCATCCAGTTCCACTGCTGCCATGGGCAGGGACACCTTCCCCCATCCCAGGCTGCTCCAAGCCCCATCCCACCTGGCCTTGGACACGTCCAGGGATCCAGGGGCTTCCACAGCTTCTCTGGGCGCCCTGTGCCAGGGCCTGCCCACCCTCCCAGGGAACAATTCCTTCCTGAACGCCGTTGGTCTTTCTAAAACGAGTTGATAACGTTTATTTCCCTTCTCTTTATCTATTTTTCTCCCTTTGCACTCCCCAGCTGGAGCCAGTGCCTTCCCTGAAGGGCTGCCCATGCTGGAATTGCCCGAGCCCCTGCTGAATCCCGGGATGGCCTCGAGGTGAGGGCGGCCGAGGATGACCCTGACTGAAAGGCTGCGCGAGAGGATTTCGCGGGCGTTCTACAACCACGGGCTGCTCTGTGCTTCCTACCCCATCCCCATCATCCTCTTCACAGCTCTCTGCATCCTGGCCTGCTGGTGAGTCCTACCCAGATTTGTGTCACACAGGGCTGGGGAGGGGGCTCTTGGCAACATTCTGTCTTCTGGGCCCGCCCGGAAGCTCTTTGTTTTGTTTGGGCTCTATAGGTTTTGTCATCGCCTTTTGTGGGACAAAAGAAACAGCAGGGATGAGGTGTCTTCATCTGGTTTAATAAGTAAGAACTAATTGAATAAGTGAAGTGAAGCAATAAATGAGATGAAAGTAACCCTCAAGCACCTGGTAGTGGACTCCAAACCCATGAATTAAAAATGGGGAGAAGGAAAGCTGATCTTTCTTTGCACACCTGCCTGTCCTGTTCTCACTGGAGCCTGCACTCTTCTGTTTCATCCTTGGCACGCCCGTGTGGGGGTGAATTCCCTACTCTCTGTATGGAGCCGAATTTGGATCCCTGGTTTGCAGGTGGATATAATTTTACTCCCAGGAATGTCACATGGGCTTGGAATCATTTCCAGCAGGGCACTGTGGGGCTGAGCAGACCTTTGTGCCCGGACCGTGCACACGTGTGCGTGTACAGATTCTGTCTTGCAGGGTTTAGTTCTCTTGTCTGTTTTGGGCAAAATAAACCCAATGTGATGATTTGCTCCCTGTTTGTAGAAAAGCTCCACATGTGTTGCCACAGACACAGGTTTTCCTTTAAGCAGTTGTGGTGACAGGGGCTTCTTGCACATCTCAGTTATGACATTGTCAAAGGGAATTTTTCGCACGTGAAAAACCTCTGAGGTGGCTTCTCCTGCCTGGAACCCTTTGTGGTTGTGAGCAGCACTGGGGGCATTGCTTCCTGGTTTTTCAGTGCTGCACATGAATCCTTGTAACTTTCAGGGACAGTTTTATTCTCAGATCTCTTGTCCTGTAGAACATGAAGCTTCTACAAGGCCCAGCCAAGTGGTTCCTACGTTTCTCTATCTTTGATTTGATTACAAGTAGCAGCTCTGTGTTTTGGCTCCAGCTTTGCTAGGTGCAGCTTTCCAGTGGCATTTCTTCACCTGAAAGCTGCGCCCAGCAAAGCCAAACCAGAGTCCCACGTGTGTCACTGTGTCACCTCATTCCTGCTCGGGAATGGCTTCCCAGGACGGGCTCAGGCTCCTCATTCCAGCTCTCCCAGGCAGCAAATGCAGGACAGCCACTGCAGTGTGAAATGTTCACCCACAAAGTGCTGTGTTTTGGGAGGGATCAAAACTTGCTTATTCCCTTCTGAAATTCAGGATTTCCCAGAGAGGAGGAAGTCTGATTGGGATCACCAGCAGCTCTCCTTGTGCTTGGGGGCCTCGGCCCACTGGGCCAGGACTTGGACCTGCCCTGCCACTGTTCAGAGGAGGCAGTTGAGGCTCCAGACCAGGTGGTCTTTGGTAACTGTGGATTCGTGGAAGTGTCTGCATTCCTGAGTGCCAATATTGGAGGATCCTGCAGTGACTGGTTTCCTCCAGGCTGCAGAAATCCGGCCAAGACACCATCAGGCATGAAGAGTCTGTTTTCTTTAATGAGTTGCAGAAGCTCGTTAGCAAAGCAGATCGTGGCCGTGGGAGAGACAGGTGGCAAAAACGTGGTGACACCCCCGGAGAGCAGGAGAATCTTGATGAGGAACTGGGGTGAGGCTGAAGGTCTTGGTCCCTGTTTAGAAGCCGTTCTTGGGGATGCTTCAGTTCCTGTTCTGAGCTGCTGAGCATTAACCGCTGATAACGAGGTGTTAATTGTGGCTTGAGAAGCGGCTTTGCTAATTAGGTCAGACCTATTCCAGAGCGGGGTCCTACACCTGGGCATGCCAGAGTGTGAGGGTGAAGGGATTGCTGCCTGGGCACCGCTGCATTTTGCCATGGCTGGGGGCTCGGGGGTGGTCCTTGGCACCAGTTTCCTGCTGGGATTGGACTGTTTGTGCTCTTTGGAAGCTCTCCTCCCTCCCGGGTGGATTTCACTGGCACACCCCTCTGCAAAAACAAGCGAGGAACGACCTGAAGCTGCTGGGGAAAAATCAAGGCCCAGCATTGAGGCAGAAGCTCATTTAGGCAGCATTTCTGTGCAGCAGGGCTGGGCAGGGACCCTCTGGACTGAGACCAGCACAGAGCAGGGAACTCATGGAGTCATGGGATTGCTAAAGTTGGGAAATGGCCTTTCAGATCATGGAGTCCAACCATTCTCCAGCACTGCCAGGGCCACCGCTGACCCCTTCCGTGGTCCTCAGCCTGAAATGTGGTTAATAAAGACATTCCAGCAAACAAGAGTGCATCTTGTATCCCGAGTTCTTCAGAGGGAGGGAGGTGGATCAGTCCTGTCTCCTGTACCTGGAATCAAGGAGAGCTTGTGGAATTCTGCTGCAGAGAAAATGATCTCAGTTATTGTGGTTTTCCTCGCCCTCGCATCAGTCAAACCCCACCATTTTTGTGTGCAGACAGTTTTTAAAAGCTGAAATAAAGCACAAGGTCCATAATTTATTCATCAGGTGTTCTGGCCTCAGGCCAGTGACCATGCAGGGAATAAGGTCACCAGAGTCTGGTCTGGTTGTTTTGGGTGTCTTTCCTCTTGGAAGGGTTTGTACAGACACTGTTTTTAATGTCACTGATAGACAAGACACAGCATCTCTGGGTTTGATAATAAATTAATACCCAAAGCAAAAAATCCTATGACTCTGTAGTCCTAAAGTCTTAAAATCCAAGTTAGTCTCCACATCAGAGGGAGAGTTTTCTTGTTTTACTATAAATCCCTTTATAGGTGACACTGATTTTCCTCATCCCACTTGAATGGATGGATCTCTGTTGGGATCTGCATTTTTCCCTGGAATGAGGGTGTCACCAGCCTTGTCTGACACCAGCCCAGAGATGAACAGGTGATACCTGGAAATGTGGCCATTGGGGTAAATATGAAATCCCGGTGTCACTCTGAAGAACGGTTTTTAGTTCAAGTAAGGATTGCAGATGAGCCAGGTGACTCTGCAGCAGTTTTAGGGCAGTTAAACAAGTGTTTGTCATTTAACTGAAACCCAGGTTCTGCTCCTGAAGAATGGCAGAACAGGCTGGAACCAGAGCCCCTGGGGAGGTGTATGTGGGCGTGGACACGTTTATTTATAATTATTTCTGTAAGAACATATCACCTTGCCCAGGTTTGTACTATTTGTGTGGTAACCAGAGGACCTGAGTTAGAGTCAGACTCTTCATGTTCCAGATCCCCAGAGAACAGGGTCTCCTCTGGGATTTCTCCGTGATGCTGGGAGCAGGCTGTGCTGCACAGCAAAGGGGAATCTCCAGGGCAGGATTTCGGGGCCCTGTCAGGGGGGAGCAGGGCAAAGCCACCATCACTTATTCAGAAACAGGTTGTTGATGCACTTGCCAAGGCTAAAAAGGTGCTGTTGCTGCCAGCTATTGGCCTTGCCAACCCTCTGGCAAGACCTGGTACCAGATTCCCTCCCTCCTCAGCAGTGGGATTCTGGGCTGGTCTGTCTTGGCTGCAAACAGGCCAAAAGCTTGTCCTGCAGTGAGCCAACGGAGCTAGGAGCTATTTTAATTCCATGGATCAGCTCCTTTCCTGGGACTTGACAGCTCCCTGCTTCCCTCCACCCTCAGTGGCTGGGGCTGCTCCAGGTGCTGGAGCTCCTTGTGGGTCTGGGAAGGGGGAATGTGCAGGGTGGGATTTGCCTGGAGCTCTCCTGGCCCTGCTCCATCTTGGCCCCCTGAGCCGTCTTGAAAATAAGTCAGGTGCTTGGATGAGCACTTCTGCCTGCACCTCCTTCATGCTGGTGACTGAAATGCAGTTCCTGCTGCAGTTCACCAGTTCCAGCTGGTTCCAGGATCTGTGTTTCCTTTATTCTGGGTTTCAGGGTGCACAGTCACGTGAGCATCTAAAAAGAGCCTTTCCCAAAACCAGAACAACTTGAGCTTTCCTGTCATCTTTGTTAGATCCCAGGATCACAGGATGGATTGGGAGGGACCTCTGGAGATC
>WAAG01030188.1:0-13455 GCA_013390105.1 Tichodroma muraria
ATCTTTCTTCCATTTAGCTTTTTCACATCACAAAGGTGCAGAGAAAACAGTATGTTCTGCCTACTATTAGTAATTAGGTCAACACATTTATGGTGTTTTCCTCCATAATAGAAGTGTATTTATGCTTCACCACATCCAGACCTAATTATCTAGCAACAGAGATGCACTTCATTACAATGACAAGCAATTATTTTGCACACTTTAAAGCAATGCTAGGTTTTGGGTTATCTGTTCTCTCATCCAACTAAAAGGCTCACCTTCACAAAAAAACCCCCATTGTATCTGTGATGGCTTAAAAACAAAATAAACCCTCTGCAAAAAGAAATCTAAGTCTTCTTCAGTACAGCTGAGCACTGAACAGCAAGCCTGCATGGAACTGTACCAGCACACAATTTACAATGGTAAAGCATCTTTGTGCAAGTGGTAGTGAGAGGGCTGTCCTGACTGTGCTGCAAGCACGCCTCTTGAGTGCCTCTGCAGCATTCTCCTGAAGCCCCAGCAGTTTGTTTAAAACTCCTTTTCATTTCCGTTTGTATACCTGCTTCTAACCACACGGCCTACTGAGCAAAACCACTGAGCCAATACTGACTAAAGTGGGATGGGTGTGTTTCAGTTAGTCAATTTACATTAAAGAAGCTGCAAATTACTGTGTAAGCCTTAGCTTTGTCTCACTGCAGCAAAATACAAATAACCAACTGGTTGCATGTTTTCTCCTGTGAATTCCCTTATTGTACTAAGATTTTTAATAAATATACTCTGAAACAAAAAAGAAAGCAGAAGTTGAATATGCTTTTCCAGCATTTAACTCCATGAGTGAAAGCACAATGACAGTTAATGACAAGTATTTTATGATCTATGTAGTAGCACAAAGCCACTAAAAACTACAACTACAAAAGTTCCATTTCTTATGTGAGACTCAGAACACACAAGGGTAAGAACATTCTAATCTAGGCCCATCAGCCACTTTATTGCATGACCCAGTGAGTGACTCTTAGTGATCTGTAATACATGATTTAGAAACAGCTTAAGTATTGCTTGTTCCTTGAATGCTTTGGAGAAACAAATTACTCAAAAGTCAGTAAGTTAGGCTTTAAGAGCAAACTACCTGCTTTTCACCAGCATATGTTCAGTAGAGAAGATCGCTGTACTGAGACCTTCCCTCCAATGCATGAAATGCAATGATAAGACAATAGTAAGAATGCCAAGGATGTCTTATCCAAACTGAATTTTGCAGGAAAGAAAAGTTAGCTTTTCCAGGTCTAAGAGGCCTTTATTTCATAAGCACCATCTTTATTTCATAAGCAGGTTCCAACTGTATCACCTAGAGGACAATTTGAAATGAATCAGAAGTGATTCACAGAGCACTGACATCACATGATCAGTGACTAAGCTGCTAAGAACACGAATAACTTCTTGTAAACTCCCTTAAGTCTTCCAGCTGTTATCAAAATGTAGCACCAAAAACAATGCAGTGCAAGAAAGTATCAAGCAATTGCCAGAAGTGCAAAGCTGAAAGTCGTGGGTTGCTATTCTGATGTGCTACATAGAATTCTTCAAGACTTCTGCAAATTTTTTTTTTCTAGTGGTTTAAAGAAGATGGTGTGGGGATGGTGCTATAAATGTCTGCAAAGATTATTAAATCAACATGTGATCTGAAAACTGAGGGAACTTATGTTCTTAAGGTCTCAAGGTTTCAAAGACCTTAACGAAACACACAGACATGTAAGGAATATGCATCTGCCCCATGTATGAGGTGCAGTACTAAAAGATAACTTTAAACTGGCTAGAAGCAACCAAAACTAAATAAAATATTTCATGAGTATTTTACAGATACTTGCTGGAAATTCCGTTTACAAACAGGAAACAGTCTGTTCCCCTTCAGCTTAAAACTTATGCAACCCATAGTAGCCTTCTTACTCCAGGCTTACTACCTCTGTGTTGGAATTTGATACCCTGTAACAGAGCTAGTAATTTAACTCTCTTCATTAAATTGAATTCATTTGGTTGGAATCAGATTCATAAGAAGCCACCATTCTCCTTATCAGCTACGACACCACTATTGAGGGTCAGCAAGCAGATTTAACTCAAGCCAATTTTTTAATGACAGCTGAAAGCTCAGTTGACGGCAGATATCAGGGCTAGAAGCCAGTATATTCCATTCTGCTGCTCCAATATAGAAACAGCTTTCTCAAAATCATGCTTCAGAACCAGTTTAATTTGTTCTTAAAATTCTACAGTGATGAGGACTTCACAGCTTTTGTAGGTGACTCAGTCCAATGCTTAAGTTTGTCATTTAAGAGCTCTCCTTTCTGTCTAATCAAATATTTCAGGCAGCTTGGGCTGCTTAAGTCCAGACTTCAGTAGGCAGAAAAAAAATTTCTTTACCTTACCAATATATTTTCTCTGTTTAAGGGTTGCATCCCTCACCTATCTTCTGAGCTAAGAAACACCAAATTTGTCATTTTTTTATTCCTCAGAGGCAAGGTTTTCTAGCTCTCTGGTCAACTTTGATGTTGTTTTCTGAACCCTTTGTAGCTCACACCATTATGAAGAAAACCTGAATATAGTACTACAGAGGAGGTCTTAGCACCAGAGTTAGAATATTATTCTTAATATCCTTTACATAATACCTTTATATACACCTGTATTTTAATATAAGTAAATGTGCATGTATAATGTATATACAGAAAATATGAAAGTACACACATCCCTCTATGCATAGAGTTTCTGCAGTGATACAATATTATTAATTGTAATTAATACCGTTTTCAGTTTTAAAGTCTTGCTTCACAATGAGATCTTTTTCTGCAGAAATGCCGTACATGAGCAACTTTACCATACTGTTTTTACAGCTGATTACTCTAAGCAGAACTTTGTGCTCATTCTTAGTGAATTTTTCTTTATTTCAGATCATTATCTTAAGTGCTTAATATCTTTCAGAAATAATATAATTTAATAAGAATGTCCTTACAAAGATGACACAGTAATTAGGTAACGGAATGCTTTCTTAGTTTTAGCTGTAGCAGAAAGCAGGTGGATTATTGAGCTCTCCAGTTTACATTTAATTCTGTACAAGATGATGCTATTCCCCCTCATGCCACAAGAGTGACATGATGTTTAGCAGACAGAACCAAAAAACTCAGGGAACTGCACAAAAGTTTTGGTTTCATTTGTTTGTGTGTTTTTTTAATTGGCTTATTGTCCATACATGCTTGCAGCTACTGAGTTTTACATAAATTTATTTACACAAGTAATTGATCTTAGGAAGAAAAATTCCAAAACTAAACTTAGAAGAAATCAGTATTTTCCTGAGAGGAAAGAACTGCACTACTTTGTGATCAATCCTGCACCAACTGCTCTCTAAATCAGCCAAGTAAACACACACGGTAGAAGAAACCCCATAAACTTGAGTGTTTCTTCAAGTTACTCCCTTTAAACTCCCTACAGAACAGTGGAGGGAGGAACCCACTCATGTTCCTCCAAATTCTCATAAACAATGCAGATATATCCAAGACAAAAGTGAGGATAATATGCATCCAAAAAGAATAATAAGACTGTTTTGTGTGAGGGTAGGGAACATTAGGGGACAAAAATCTCTAGGGAAAATCATTACCCTCTCTCAGAAACAGCTTTTGGAAAGCTACATCTTGCAGAAAGAGCTCTAGGTGGGTAATTCTTTGAAATGAAAACAAGGAGATAAAAGCTCTTGTCAAAGGCAAATGGGATGAATTTCAGAAATTAAAACGTACTTTGAGAGAAATCAAATGCAATGTGGGTGGAAAGCATTCCATTAGCCTTGGAAATTCAGATGAGGTACACAGAATAAGATAAAAAGTTTGCACACAGGTATGCACACCACACATCGTTCTACCACATATTTAAAATATTGATTTTAGCAAATTTAGATGCGAACTTTTTAATCAAATAGTCTTTTTCTCCAAAGCCTACAAAACAAAATTCGAGCATTCAAGACTTTTTCCAAAGCTTTAAGTCATGATACCGGAGCCATGTGAATTTTTTGAGCTGCAGGCAAGAGTTGAATAATTCAAGTGTAATGCTTGGCAGCACAGCTGTGCTCAAATAGGCACTGATGGATAGAAAAAACAGTCTCCCAAAACAGAACCAGGAACTTCTGAGGCCAGTGTCCCTGTCCGAGCACTGAACCCAGATGTGTGCTTAATCCTTGCACTGCAGTGTTTTACAACAAGCTTCCCTCTAACTGCATGACTGATCCTGGGGCAGCTGGTCATCACATCCAAGGAAGCATGCAGCCTGGCCCATCCAAAGGGTCAAACTGCAACAGCCTAGAAGACACCAAGCTGCATGCCTCTCAAGGCCTTGAAGAAGTTGCTTGGGTCCCACTTTCTGACCTCGATTTTCATTACTGCTGCATGCTCCAGCTCTAATCCTGCTCTAATATTCCTCTCTCACCGTTTCACTTACATACCTAACCTTCCTAGCCTTTGCTTTAACTTCTAGGTACACTTCTGGAACTGGTGTTTACAGACTATGGCAAACGAACTTCTAACCCAGCAGCTGGGGATGCCTTCCCACACTGCCCCACCAGCGAGGAGGCTGGAGGGACACAGCCAGAACTGCTGAGCCCAACCCACCAATGGGATAATTCATGTCATATCATGTAATGCTTAGCATTTAAAAGCAGTTTGTTAGGGCTGCTGTTGCTTGGGAACTGTCTGGGGATCAGCTGGCTGGTGACGGGCAGTTAGAATATTTTTCATTGCCAAATAAAATTATACTGATTTTTCCTGAAGTTATATTCAGAAGCATAAAAATAGAATTTGCAGTCATATCTGTGTTGTAAATATAAGTAAATAAGAGACTGATTTATGAAGAAAGAAGTCTAAGTATTCTTCATTTAGTTTTATTATTTATTTCTTGGGTTTTGAAAATTATATTGAAAAAAGTGAAGTCAAATTTGCTAAATTGAACTTTATAACATATATATATATATATATATAAAGATATCTAAAGTTCCTTGTCTTTGGGAAATTTTTTTCCCCAGACATCAGGTTAAAAAAGAAATCATTTTCATTTTGGTTACAACCACAATTAACTTTAATAGTTAGCTAAACAGCACTTAGAATTCTCCAGAGCAGTAACTACTTTTCTGTTCCCACAATGTCATGCGTTCTACAGAGCAGTAATGACTCTTCTGTTCCCACAATGTCATTAATTGATCATTAACATAGTTTCTGTTGCCAGGCAATACTAAGGTTTCTGTACTGTATTTGACCAAATAGCACTCAGATTACTTAACACACAATGATCAACAGCATTTTCACACAGAACAGCATCGTGAATAAAATTTAACTACTTTGAGGGGCAGATCGGAGACCTCAACATTCAGCCCAGGCTTCAAGAGCAAGAGATAGAACCCTGCAAGTTTGTGTGGCATGAGACAAAACCAAATGATTGTTCAGGCAAACCTGAGAGGAAAACAGCAAATGGCCATAGTTGCATTCTGTAGGTGTGCATATGCCTTGAAAGAATTTATTGTCTTTGAATCAGAATTCTATATTAGAATTTGTTATACAGTAAATTTGATAAAAGGATAAACTCAGCAGTTGAACTGTGCTTTAGTAGCTAATTGTATGTTTGAACTAGACTGGAAGAATGCATTTATGTTAAAAGTAGAGAGTGTTTTTCCAGATAACTGATATGGGAAAAAAAAAATGGGTAGTTTTCATTTTTTCCTTATTTTAGAGGAGAAAATGCCTACAGCTCTAAAGAGTGAACCCTAAATTGCCTGTTCTGTAAGATGGATGTTTGTAAGATGGATGCAATATGTAGCTGACTCTCAGAGAATTCCTAAATCTCAATATGTTTTTGCATGATTTTGATACGAGTGATATAAAAATATTATCAGTTCACATAACTACACAACTCAATAATGTAGTTATTTGTTATTCCAGAAGATGTGAACTATGATTAACTTGCACCGTTTTAGGCAGCTTATACCTAAGAGGCCACCAGCACCTTTGTGAGATTTTTGATTTCAATCAAAACAATTCCTTGGCATCTATCGTCCAGATTAGTCTGGATGTGTTTTCCAGTGTTTCTAGGGTTTGTTTACAAACATGTCACTTTATCACACATTGAGGCAACAAGCTAGTTTAGCACAGATCAAACACTGCAGAATAACTCAACATCACAACCTACTCCTAGACCTAGCTCTCTATGACTTTTATGACCCTCAGTATCTGCAAATTGTGTTTGTTTCACATAAATTCTATTAAGAACATTTTAGTATTTGAAGTTATAATTTTCCACTTTCTTTAAGTCCTCCATGGGTTAAAATTGACATATATGTATAAACAAGTAGCTCCACTGCAAATAGTTTATCGTGGATGAGATTTCCACAGAATTATGCTACATGGTCCCAGAAATATTTTTGTTG
The DNA here is from genome assembly GCA_013390105.1 of Tichodroma muraria. Lineage (NCBI taxonomy): Eukaryota > Metazoa > Chordata > Aves > Passeriformes > Sittidae > Tichodroma > Tichodroma muraria. The sequence goes on from WAAG01030188.1 coordinate 6,419, forward strand.
CTTTCCTAAAGCCCTTTACTTACATCTCTTTAAAGAAAACAAACACAGGGACACTGTACTGTGACATGCATTTGAAGATGATACTTCTTGATTTCTTTTTAACTGAAGTGTCTGAATTGTAGGATAAGCATAGGTCATCCATCTGCTACAGTAAACATACTTCCAGCACTCAAATGTTAGAGGCAAAGAGTAAGGTCTTGTACTCAGAGGTTAAGGAAAAAACACCTTCATAACAGTAACATCTTGAGCTCTTACAGAATTCTCAGCTTTTAAATGCTTGTCAGATTTTTTTAGGAAGACAAGTGTTTGAATAAACTATGGCTTTTAAGTGCACTCTTGGAATTGTTTGTTAGGTAATTCTAGGTAACATTTCAGGGCTTTACTACAGACGAAACAAGGAGATATCAAATTGGCACTATGTTGAAGACACACGTTGTCCTAATAGCAAGAGTCTTTAAACACTTGTTAAAACAATTTAAACAAACATTTTGCGTGGGCAAGGAAAAGGCCCTCTGACCCTACACGGTTTATAAGTTTGAATACATGCTAAAACAGCTCATTGGATGTTTGTTTAAAAAAATAAGCACCCTTAAACTTTACTCTAGATTAAAAAAGGTAGATTTATAAGATAAAAAGAGACACAGTAGAAGGAAAGAAACAGGGACCTTTTATCATGCATTAACATATTGTGAAGTTACAAAAAAAGAGAAAATTTTCCAGATTAGAAATTGACTTCACAACACATACTCGGAACTTCAAGTTCATAGTGGCACGAGGATATCCCAGGGTGATAAATGTCAAGAACATTTAGCAGATATAAAGCTAACAAATTAGGGATCCAATGAAGTGAACACTGCTCGTACATTTTTCCTCCCTGATCTGTAACACTTACTGAACTAAATATATGTTATGCACTTATGTAGTCTCACAAATATTACTATAAGAACTAAACTTAACAGTATGGCTGTGCTACTAAGCATGTGCTTCCTGTGTTCTACTGACCTGCCAGCAAACTAGACCCTACTGTGCTGGTTTCAACAACAAAGCTGATAGATTAAGTGCCTTTACAACTAGCAACAAAATAGGAGACAAAGCTGTATTGACTTTCAGAGAACTGTCTGGCAGTCTAAAATACATTTTTCCCAGGTATTTTATGCACTACATAATGGAAAAGAAATGGATGAAGGGGATTAAAGTCACAGTTCTCTGTAAAATTCCACTCCAGAATCACAGTCACTAATGAAGACTTCCTCCAGAATAAATTATCTCTGTCCTGAAGCTGTCATATTTCAGGCCAGGCTCTATAAACTACTTCTTTGCTTCCCTGAACTTACAACTTCCGCCACTGTGCTGCCAATGGAAAATCTACTTTTAATTATCTCTTTATGAGCTTTTTGTTCAGGATTAATATCTCTGATGTTAATCATGATTTTAGAGGTTGCACTGAATCTAGCCTTTCTGCAGCTACTGTCTTTTGCAGTTTTTTAAATCATTTTACCCTACCTCCTGCTCTTTCTCTCTATGCATTCTCCTCCTTTCTTTCTTTCTCTTTTCCTCCCTTTCTTTTCTAAGGCAATCACATGTGATGCATTTATTTCTGCTCTACAATTCTTCTTGTCAATCCAGATCATAGCAATAACCTATTACGAGTAGCTACCATCCTGTAGCTACTCATAATGCTGTGAGGTCTTCTGAGACACATTTTGGAACATGCTTTGAATCACTGTCCTGTATAAAACAAATCTCTTCTCTTAAAACTGGTTACAGTGGTTTCAAGATCTTCCCCTAAGAAAGGACCAATATTCCTTTCTGAGATACTTCCTACCTTCAGTCTCTCATCATGTTATTTTTACGCCAAACTCTTGCCTTCATTTACATCCTTGCTTTTTTGTTGCCTTTACTTTTGGCAAGTCATTTGCAGAATGATTCATCTTCATCATCCTGATTCAAACTTCCATGGGACTTGAAGAAACCTCTACTTTTAGTATCTCCTCATCATTCTGTTGAATAAACACTGGCATGATGCTACTCTTTCAGATGCAGTGACCACCTACATGACTTCAGACTACCTCTTAAGACCCTCACTGTTTCTGTCACTAAGGCACATGCCTGTCATTTCATCAGTCCAAGCTAAAGAAGACCGAGTTTCAGAGGTGAAAGAGCACCACACATAGATTAATCATCCCAAATAAGGAATTTAAGTTAACTGCACTGACTAAGCTTTTGGATCAACTTGGCTCTCTGGACAAAGTCTTTCTGCAAAACATCTTGGAATCAATTTACAGTACTGCAGCAAAGTTTAGTCATCTCACTTTTAATTTCAACTTAGCATATCCCCTTCCTCCTTTTTTCTCCTAATCCATGTTGTAAGATAAACTTACAATTTATGCTTGTGTTCTCCACAGCTGTAAGTGTGATTCTTAATACCTTAGTTAGACCTTCTTGTGATATTCTCTGCATATATAGCAAAAGGCTGTCAGCTTCTCCTTACATACCATTGTTTACAGCAGCCTCTTCTACACACTGTTTGCTTTTCCCAAACTTGTATAATTGAGTCCAGGGATATAAACTCAACTGCCTCCATTGCAGAGGAACTGTGTTTGTACACATAACATCAGCAAGTGCAGTACAATGCTAACAAGATGCAGTATATACTCTGAAACATGACACATCACCATCTCTATCTACTGCCTCTTGTTCTCCTTAAGACTAGACAGCAAATGAATCAATGGCTTTTTCCAGAAAGTAAATTTCAAATGTACAATGTCTTGGGGGGGTTCTGTACTTTAGACATTTAAATAAAACTTGCTCAAATCACCATAATGACTTTATAGAATAATATACAAAATATTATAGGTCAGCATATCCAAGACTGAAGATATAATCTCAGCCTAAACAGAACTATTGGCATAGAGGTTAGAAGATTTTAGTACTATGCATGAGAAGAAACTTGCTCAATCATTCAGATTTCTTGTAATCATTCTGCAGCTATGCTTTTTTCCCACCATTTTGTTCCCTGCCCCCAACCCTCTTCAAAATCTCAGATTCAAGTTTTTTTTTCACCTCTTTCTTTATTGGCACAATAACATGAATTTTGCACCGGTTTTGGTGATAGCTACAAGAGCCTTCTTTAATGAACTTCATTATGCAGGTTATCTAGTGTTGTAACAGTTGTATTTTTATTTAAATACCTTAATGGGAAGTTCCAATGTAGCATAAGAACATGCTTAATCTCATAGAAGATGTATACATACAGACACTACTATGAATTGCCCAGTTAAGGCTCTAAACCTCTGCAGCACACAACGTGATTTTAGCAGTCCTTAGCGAGTAATAATGATGTTTGTTGATGCACTACAATTCATCTTGCTCAACTTATGTACAGCTTGTCAAGGGTCAAGAAAACCCTATCTAGTGGACTACAGTAAATTTTCTAGCTGAATTGTGAAACCCTTATGAAAAATACACTTGCATGTGTAGCTGAACTGCACAGGTACACTTGCTTTTCTTTACTACCTTAGTCCTTTTAACATACTGATGCTCAGAAATCTGAGAACACCTAAGCATGACTGTATTGCTATACAGAGTATTAGCCAAAAATAATCTCCTACTCCGGGTTTCACCTGCACTACTTTAAATCAATCACTTTAATAACTATACTTTATTTTTATAACATTACATTTATATTACTATTTTTTCATAAAAATATGGAGACATTAATATTGGTCAAGTAGTCACAATATTACAACCATCTGAAGGTCTTATGTTTTAAATATCTTATCCCCCTCTTATTGAACTGAAACTTATAAAAATATCAACCAACATTTGCTGAGGAATTAGGTCTTTATAGCAGTGTCTTCACAATAATGAACTGGGGTAGAAAAGAAGCAAAAAAAGAAACAAGACATTACTGACAATTACACGTTTCACCAGCTTTTCTCAGGCATGCATTTCTCTGCACATGCTGATTAGAATGCTTTAAAGTTAAAAAAAAAACCAAACTAGTTTTAAACAAATGTGAAAGATTAGTCATTGTTTACACAGTATTTATGCACTGTACCAGTAGATCAGCACAATGTGTTACTATTTAACTATATAGATAATTATTTTAGAGCTGAGTGGGTGTTCAAGTACATTTATCTTCTAAGGACTACTGAAACTAAGACTTTGCCACATATACTTCGGGAATAGCTCAAAGCACTGAAAGACTCAGCATTAACAAACAAGTGCAAATTATTCACAATCACCAAGTGTCTTCAGCAATTTTAATAATATTAAAATTATTAACAATCACCAAGTGTCTTTAGCATATTTTAATAATATTGAATATAAACACATTTGAAAAAGTTGGAAAAGGAGACTAGGGATACATATCTTAGGCAATGATTACACTTATCCATATTTCAATTCTTATTGTAAAAGGACAAATGGAGAACCAATAAGTTAAAAAAATACAGTTGTGATTTCTGTTCGGATTCTTTCTCTTTTATAAAGAACAATTTTAAATCTATACCGATAATGCAAAAAGCAATCCGGTGTTATCTCACCTACCTTAAAAATAGCCCTTCTTGTTTAAAAATGTTTAATATGAACATTTTGCTTATGCACATTATGAGAATGTTAATGCAATATGCAAAAATACGATTACCTGGTAAAGTTTACAAAATTGGTACTTGAAGGAACAACAAAACTACTCTTAGAAGTGTAGATAATTGGAATTTGTCCAGTTCCCTCAAGAAAAAGCGGTAGTCACTCTAATCTCTCAGTATATATTACACACATCTGCATAAACACATCCATCAACCAAAAACACAATCACCTGTAGCAGACAGTTCTCAGTGAACACCTTTCTACTCCACCAATAATTCCCTGCTAAGGGATTTAAACACAGCCAGGAAACAAATTAATATGACTCTAAAAACCTCCAGGCACTCACCAAAAGACTGAATGCAGGTTTCAAGAAGGTCTTCCAAAGTGGCTCCTTTGGCTAGGTGTCCCAATGGCACCATCATGACCTGAGTATGATTGGAGAGGCTGGGACAGTGGCTGGTCTGCTGCAGCTCCAGTGCTGATTCAGGGGCAGTGCTGCATGCTTGGGCAGGTTGCCTAGAAGAAAGCACAACAGTGAAGTAAGTACAAGAAGGTAGAGTGGCAAACTTTACTCTGCATGGGAAAGGAGGAGAGATTTAACGGACAATTAACTCCTTCTAGTTAGGGTGCTGAAAGACATAACCCTCCCACTTAATGTGTACACCAAAGGGACTGCTCAGTAAGTGACTTTTTTTCTGCTAAATGTCAGTTGAAGAGCACATGGTTATACAGCTCCCTGAAGGATCTGTCAGGATTACCAGAAGTCTCTGTTGGAAAATATGCAATAACCTACCACCAGATGTCTGTGTGCCCACCAAAAGTAAAGGACAAAAAAAATACAGCTATTATACACATTGGAAAACACCAGACTAGCTTTACTAATCTAATTTGAAAAGTCACTGTTAATAAACAAAATACCAGCACAACCTAATAGTGGAGTATTTCATAATCAAAACAAATATATTAATTTGCATCTATTCTATACTATTATCTCCTATTAAGTTGGTTTAAAATAGTATACATGAGCAAATAAATGTATTTAATAACAATTGTAAATGAGACCAAAATAAAGCACATATCTAATTTTAGTCTTGTGTTTTGACCATATAATATCTTCTACTTCAAGAATGTGTGTTTATGGATAATATTTAAGGCTATTTGTTGCTTGCATACAAGTTCATAATTCTGTATGAAATAGTAAATTAGAACAATATTGTATTGATGAGAAGTGATGAAATATATTTGCCTGCAAATACTAGAAACCACTGCGAAATCTGTCTTGAGAGTATAACCATAGAGTTCACAAAAGAACAAGCACTGCCATTTCAGTAAAACTTGGGTTAATTTCAGGGACTCCTGAAACTTCAGGGATTCTTTGGGTTTATTTCAGACACTCCACAGCCTTCCTAAACCAGTGACTCCAGTGTCTTTAAGCTGCCATCCAAAGCTTTCACATAACTTTTCTTGGAACACTATGCAAGACTGTTATAATCAGCTGACAGTCCCCAGAAGAAAAGGCATAGAAATTCCTCCAGTGTGAATATCACATACAGATAGTAGAAGTATATTCACAGGCATCCCCGGATAGGCACTCCCGCATTTAGCTGAAAATATGCATGCCTTATGAAGACAGACTGGACCCTACCTACCTCACCCCCACCAAAGTCCAGCCTTATCCTTACCTTTCCATTTCACTTGAATGCTGGGAAAGACAGGAAACTGACCACGGTGTCATTTACAACCCAACACTGATCCCAAGCATCCACAGTTTCAAATTCAGGAAGATACACGCCTGACCCTTCACGGGCAGTAACCACCGAGCTCCTCCGTAGCTAGGCTGACAGTAGCTGACATGCAAATGTTCTCTTCCCTTCCCCCTTTTTCTCAATTTCCCTCTTAGCTTTGTGATCTGACTTCCTGTTCTCATATAAGAAGACCAAGGGCCCGATCAGCTTTCAGTGTTTCCTTTTTACAAGATTAAGCCCCTCTCCTAGCTTTATTCCAGCGCCTCTTCAACACAGGGCAGAGGATCCCAGCAAGCAGTAACAAAGTAGGAATTATGGCAGAAAATATTTCAGGCTTTGGCAACACCCGGGAGAAAACCTGAAGTTTCCACACCTGAAAAAAGTTTACAGGAATACTGTGGCCTACTTGGCCACGCTGGACAGGCAAAGCTCAGCCGGTGACACCTCCGGTTATTCCTTAGAACAGATCCTCTCGCATCAGTCACCCGACATGACAAACAGATGAAAGCGGGACCGAGGGGCAGCGGGGGGACGCCCGCCCTGCATTTCCACTGTACGCCCTTGGCGGTGGGGAGGACACCACAAATAAGTGACAGTCCTCCCGCGGACTGACCCCGCAGCAGGTGCCGCTTGTCCTGCGCTGACAGCCGCGTTCCCGGCCCCGAGCCCGGCGGCCCCGGCCGTGCCGCGGTAACCGAGCCC
>WAAG01030195.1:0-25202 GCA_013390105.1 Tichodroma muraria
TCTTCCAAACTAAGACAATAACTAGCCCAGATCCCCAGATTTTATATGAAAAAATCCAGATGGTCAGGAACCTATTCTTGCATGGTTGATGTTTTATTAGATCTCGAAGGATTTTTGGCAGCATTGATGAAATACTTGAATCCATGCTGCCAATAGCAGATTACACCTATATCACTGATTTCACTCAGTGAATCAGTGATCAGTATATATCACTAATATATACTGTATCACTTTGTTACAGGAGAAGAGGGAAGTTCTTCTTTGTAAAGTTTACCTGGTAAATGTCTTGGCTCCTGTTCAAAACAGACTGAAAGTACAGCAAAAAAAGAAATACAGTACACACCAGAGGATTAGTGTTTTGGTACTGCTGTTGTTTGCCCCTTTCTTAACTGTTAAGGTTTTTTTTTAATCTTCACACGTGAAAAGAAGGTTAGTTAATAGTTGATATGGTCAAGAAATAATAACCTCCACCATTTTATTTAATCACTTCTATTCAAAAATGTCTGATCCTAATTTGATTGAAGAAGTAATGGTCATATTTGGCATATATAAACAAGGTTTTCCTGATTGATGGTGCATGGTCTTGTTGATACAGATAGTTTCAAGCCATGTAAACAACTCAGCATGAACTGACTGTAAGAGACATTTATTGATTTATGGAATGAAATAAGTTCCTCAGTCCTTGGCAAGATCCAAAGGAGAATACATTACACAGTGCAACTTCAACAAAGTTACCTCTGCTAAGTGGACAAAAATTAAAAGAATTCAAAAGCAGCTCAGAATTTCTTCCCAACCTTTCCCAGTGACAGCAGTTCTCACTCAAAAGTCAAGAGCTGTACTTCTGACAGAGATATACAAATATTCAGTGTTACTTGGCTTTTTTCTTGGCACTTTTAGGGGCCAATCATTTCTTATCTCTGACTAAATTAAGCTCCCTGACATGTTGAGTCAAGTGTTGTATTTCCTACAGTGATGCCTAAGAGAACATGTCACATTTCAGAGGAAAGGAGGATGGAAACAGATTTCCCCAGTGATTATATTAAAAATCAGAGTCCATCTGAATACAGACACACAGAGTCAAAAGAAGAATTTCTAATATTCATTAGCAACCTTTACTACCCAACAGAAAATTTATTCTGATGACAGCCTGAGGGGTTGACCATTTGATTGCTGAAGACAGCTAGATAAGAAAGTGGATCTAAAAGAGTAACTGCTCCTCCAAACCAGGGCTTGGTGCTGTAATGATTTAAAGTTAACTCATTCTGTGGATTGCCCAGCTGGACTGCCCTGTGAGATTAAAAACAGATTTGCCCACTGAGCCATTTATTAGATCCCTAATTAATACTGATGGAATGTCTTCAAGGGTTTGGGATCCAGAAAGCTGATGATTTCTCAGGATAGTAGAACTAAAACCTCTAAAAATGCCAAGAATTTAATGACAGCAAACAGTCAAAGTGATTCCACAAAGAACAAAGGGACCACAAAACTCACTGTGAAAATTGTCTGCAGTACTGATACTGCTCCTACTGTAGTCTGTGAGAGGAATAACTCTTCAATGAGTGATGTTTTCATAATGCTATTAAGAATTCCTTCCCCTAGTTTAGTTTTCTTTGCTTCTGAAGCTTCTATAATTTATTCCACAACAGCACCCCAAACAAGTTCCTCATGTAGACAAATCTTCATCATATTTTCAAGAGCTCTGATCCCCTGTGTCTCACAGTTTTGTTTATCAATATCCCTGCAGGCGCCATCATAGCTCTACCTGAAGTTCACATGGCAGGGGCTGGGGAGGGTGCTGGGAACTGGGAGCTGTTCAGTGGTTTCCAATTCAAATACAGGACACTTGCCTCCAGTCTTGTGGCATCTGAAGCAATCAAACTGCTACCAAATTAGTAAGGCTGCACAGGGCTCAGTAACCCCAATTTTGATATTGCTGAGAGCTTTCTTTAGCTATTGGTGGAGATCAGTGATTGAATTCTAAGGCAGTGCATTTACAAGTGACTGGTGGAAACCCAGACTTGTAAAGATGTAAATCAGTGTCCTACTGATGCCACATTCCATAAACTATAATATTTTCAAGAAAAAAGCAAGGTCAAAAATTGTTTAGAAATCATAAAATCAGAACTTCTAACCTTTTCCAGGACTAATGGCTGTCAGGAGAGGCTTATGATCACTCATCTTTTCCACCTTTTCTTTTTGTGAAATAAGCTCCAGCTCCTTCTTTTCCAACAGTTTGCTGGATGGGTAGAAAATTCCAATAGTTTGAGTTCCTTTATCTTCTCTTTCTGTTAGTTCTGCCCTTGATTTGGGCAAGGAAACAGGACAAGTTTGCCAGGCAACTTGAGCCTGTAATTGTTTTGCCTGTGGGGGGTGGAGAAGGGAAAATGTAAGTAATATAGATATAATTCAATAGCTTACAAGAATAACTAACCAGAAAGTACACCAAAATGTAAGGGAATGAAAAAGCTAGCAGGAAGAATAATTAACATTTTTTTTATTTTAATTACCAGTCTGTAACAACAATGCAACTTATCACAAATATTCAAGCAAAATCCAAATTCTTCACGATTGCCAGGGGACGTATATGCTTTTGTAGGGCAAAAGCTGGCCTTGCTAAGTATTGGGCTCTTTCTTAAAACACTTTTAAAAAAACTACAATATTTGCATGAAAGAATACCTTGCATCAGCAGACCACAAATAATTCACAGCCAATAAGATAAAAGTACTTAAAGAGCTAAGACTTTTGAAAGGCTGATTGTTTCTCACTTTGCCATTTAGAAAGAGGCTGGATCAAGGCCTTGGGCTAAGGCTGCTTTTCAGCAGAAAGCAAAACAAACATTTTTGCCCTCCTTGTGCTCCCAGCCCACAGCATTGTCCCAAGGAAATGAATGGAGCTGTGCTGATCCATACCCCCAGAGGAGCAGCCTCTCAGCTGAGTTCAAACCTGGCTTTGTAATCCTGAGTGTCCTACCTGAGAGGATCCCAGCGAGTCCCCAGGATCCATAGGACTGCCAGGAGAGCTCTGCCTCGATGGGGGCTCTATGTAGACACCACAGGACACACAGAAGCGAGCATAAGGCTGGTTGCTGGTACCACACATGGAACAAGTAAAGTAGGATGGAGGAGGTCCAGGCTGGAAAGTTCAACACAACATTTGTCACTAGAGAAGCATAGGATGAATGGCTCAGGAATGATAGGAGCAGAGGAATGAATTAAAAGGAAATAAAATACCACCCTGAGTGCCCTAGTACAGTACAGGAATAATGGTTATTTATGCACATAGGGGAGTGTTTCAAATTTTATGTGCATTCAGCTCACAGAGAATAAATTCTCCTTGAGCGTGATCTCAGGTAGAAGCACTGTACAAGGGGGAAATGGTTCACACTGATTGTAACTCTACTGAGCAGCAGTTAAATACCTGTCCTTACTGAAGTTAAGGAGGCCTTCAGTCAAAACAACTGCATGCATCATCTCATACCTGGTAATTGCCTGTATAGGTGCTTATAGCCCAGAGCCGTCATGGGAAAACTTGCATTGGGTCAGCCTATATTTTAACCTTTGATGGTTAAATTACTTTGCCCGAGCACAGGGCTGTTCCATCTCAGCTGATGCAATGATCTGGTGCTAGTTGACCCATAACTTGTTTGCAACTCTAAACCCTTGAGTCACTGACTAATGTGGGGTCAGGATGTCTTCTAAGCCATTCACTTTTCCATACGCAATCTTCTATGCTCTAAGCAAGGATCTTGATAATAACAGTAATAATAATTACTGACTGACAGGAGTTTTACACAGAGTGTGTGACATTGCTGCAGAGAAGCAGCAGCAGGTTGGTCCCCACAGACAGCAGGAGCACGTGCCTTGGCCCCACACCAGGCACAGAAGCGGGCATCGCTCCGGTTCACACCACTGCATTTTGTGCACTGTGCTGTCTTCCTTTGCTGGCCCGGGAGAGGTGGGCAGGAGTCTCCTCCAAACATGGGCTGATAAAAAACAAACAAGCATTAGGTAGAAAATGCTCCTCGTGAAGGAAAGTCCACAAGCCCAATAAGGGGAAAGAGGAAAGCAAGCTGCTCTAACAACATAAAGTAATATTCAGCCTAAAAGAAATACTGCAGCTTAGAACAAGCAACAGAGTGACTAGGATCTAACCTATAATTTTGTTTTTCATTACAAAACCACGCTAAAATGTAGCCTTAATTTATTTGAAAATATTTTTAGCAGAACTAGCACCAAAAAATAAAAACCTTATCAATGGTGTGCTTTTAAACTGAGTATTTATTAATAGGGCCCTATGTACAAGTACAGATGAAATTAAGATGGAGGCTTCTCTGCTGACAAACTTGCATTTTCAAATCCAACACATAATTTTCTTTGTACCTTTCTTTTTAGTAGTATGGCAAGGACAATGCGTTCAGGCAAGGAGTTTCCTCACAGTTTGGAATTTGCTGCATAAATATTTCTTTGGACTCTTTTGCCTTGTCCAAATTATATATTACCCAACTTTTCTACAATTAACTTACATGAGTAAGCAAAAGAAAACAGGTTTTTCATGTGAAACTTCTACAGCTTAAGTATAGATCCCAGTTAGGACAAATAGGACTTAAAAATGTTTTGTTAGGTTTTGCCTTAAGGCTTATGCAGTTATTTTCTCTACAAGTCAGGAATATGGATAAGGGACAGAACCCAAGGAAAATTATTTTGATTACACCATAACAGCAAGTAAGCAAACACAAAATAGTCCTGTTTTAATCTGTGGCCTGCATTGCAACTTGAACAATGTAATTTGGGGGTTCAGTTGGAAAATAAAATTTACAAAAGCACAAGTCTATATATGTTCTAAATATAAATTATTTAATATACATTAATAATAATATCAGCATTATTAATATTATTAAAATACTATTTTTATCACTAATTAATAACTATTATTGATAAATTTTCTGATTACTATTAATAATTCTTAGTAAGCATTTAATTTTCTGAGCTAATACAGGTCTCACATTCAAGTCACATGCCTAAATACATATGCATATGCAGCTACGTATTATCTGCACACATATCTGCATTCAGTGAAGCAGCCAAATATACATTTATCTTAGGTAAGTACAGAATCCTACTGAAATTCACTTTGAAAGGACATTTATGTGGCTATACAAGAGACTTTTGCCTCTAGCTACAGACAGTTTTAGAAGTCAGGATGTTAATCATTATAATCAGAAGATTTTAACTTGCAAACCATTATTGTTCTATCATTTTTGTATTTACCACAACCTGGAGAAGTGAAATGTACCAGACATTTTTCATACAAGACTTTCCAGAACTGAAAATAAAATTCTTCTAAGGAACCAAGCTAAAAAAGGGAGTTGAAACAGAGCAATTTTAGGGGTAATATTTCAATGCTTTTCTCACCTCTGTGCAGTCACAGCCAAATACAAGCATGTATGCATGTAGGAGAAGCAGCAAGTGGAGATAAGAAAAATAGTGTAAAAGTGGACATACGAAAAATAATATAAAAGCGTATTCTGTTTTTAGAAAATAACTGAAGTCAGTGTGAACGATGTTCCTGATGTATATACTCAGCTTTTCTATTGCAATTGAAAGTAATCTGGATACAAACAAGACTCCCTTGGAGTCAAGACTACCCATTTTCTAAGAGCCTTCTGAGCTTTCTCAATGGCATTCACAATCCTGACTTCCATGTCAGACACTTGAAGGTATATGAGACTCTTCTGTTTAGCTGGACATTTGTGGTGGAGCTTCTGTGGGAGGACTGGGCTTAAATATGACATTGGGGAGAGAATCTCTGCTTTGGTAACACAGGGACATGGGGACATGACTTCAGTTTTCCAAAGATAAAGGATGTTCTGCTGTGGTTTGATTCACCCAGTGGGATTGAAGTCTTACCATCTGTACTTCAGGCAGTTTGCTCTCACAAGTCGCACAGTGCTTATGGTGAAGAGGATTTCCTGTGCCACACACCTGACAAATGACTTTGCCCTTTTAAACAGAGAGAAAATACATTTCACACAGTATTTGAAAACTGTCAAAAAAAAGACAAACAAGAAGACTTGATCTTACAAAATGCTGCGGTTACTTAGCCCTGCAGATAGAGGATATCCTTCAAGTCTGGGCTGTTTCACACTTTAGTTAGGCCATGTTGCCTGCTCATCACATGGGGACTATTTTTTTTGAAGCATGGTATCATTTCCTCAGGAGATTCAGTATCAGTATCTCCAGGTCTTTGTATAGTCTAGTTTCAGTTTGCTTAATCACTATACTCACAAAAACCAGACAGCCCAGTATCAGCATAGACAATTACTAATAATTATATAATACTATAATACCATGAGGTTCCTTAAAAGACCTTTGGTGGTGAGTTGACCCTGTCTGAAGACCAGGTGCCCACCAAAGCCGTTCTATTACTCTCCTCCTCAGCTGGACAGAGAATAGAAAACATAATGAAAGGCTCGTGAGTTTAAGGGCAGGGAGAGATCACTCACTGATTACTGTCAGGGGAAAAACAGACTCATCTTGGGCAAAGTCACTGAATTTATTACCAATCAAATCAGAATAGGAAAATGAGGAATCAAACCAAATCTGAAAAAACACCTTCCCCCCACCCCTGCCTCCTTTCTGGACTTAACTTTCCTCCTGATTCTCTGTCTCCTGCCCTCCTCAGCAGCAGGGAAATGGGAGTTAAGGTCAGCTCATCACACATTGCCTCTGCTGCTCCTTCCTTCTCAAGGCAAGTGTGTCCCTGTCTTTCTTCTACTGGGGAACCTTTAATCTCTTTTTCCATACAAGCTGTTTTTAATCCCACTAACTCTTAAAGCTGTCCATAATGTAATTATACAAAGCCAGGTTGGATCAAAATATTTGTAATGAAGTCATCTGTTAGAAAAATGCATGCCGAGAGTTAAATCACTATTTTGTTTTACTTATTCTCAATTACCTTTATGCAGAAGCTGTTTTGGGGCTGCAGCTGTGGAGCTATTGGTGACTCACAGATAATGCACGTGGGTGTATTCATTGGCACAAGATGTCTGCATTCAAGGCATGGTGCCATCTGAAGGAAAAGCCACATTAGTTATGTTAAGGACCACAGTGAGATCATTAAGGTTATCATGAGATTTCAGTATTTTCCTAGCCGGAGTCTACATCAGCAGCAAGGTCACTGCAAACAAAGCAATTGACAGCAATTGATGTTGATATTGATCCTTAAAGACCAAAGGATCATATTGAGAAAATATTAAGATATCTGGAAAGAGAATGCCAGAAAGATATTAAAGTGATTTTCAATAAAATTAAAATGCTACTATAAAATATAGTTGGACTGGCAAGATGCTGTGGTCCTTGAGGAGACTTGTGAGAAGGTTTTCTTTCTGTTTCTGTCAGTCTGTTTTCTTTCTGGTTGTTTCCATACAATCCTGTTATTCCACACTGTTACCCACTTCATACAGGTAATTGAAATTCTCCTAATTATGAACCTAATCTAAAGAGGTGGTGAATCTTGGTCATTACTTAAAACTACAGCATTGCCCAGACCAGACAACTTTCTGATATTGTAGGAAGGGAAACATACCATTGACTCATTAGATCAGGTTACTACCTCTTGGGAAGAGCTTACACACACCATTGCAAAAACTTGGTGCATATACCCACACATGCCACCATTTAAAGTTTCAGGACTGATACTGTTTCTGACATAGGCAAATAGTTTACTTTTTCATTGATTTCCTCATTAGAATACACGGCACTTGAAGAAATCTCTGCCCATTGTTGGAGAATTTCACTGGGTCCAGTGCTAAAGGCATTGAGCAGAACAAAGCAAGTAGGAAACAGGTTTGCCAGCACTGACTGTGTAACTTGCAGAGGCTGTTGTTCTCTCCAATGATGATATGTGGATTGCTATGATGTTTCGCTGACCTGTGTTCCTTCAGGGAGAGGGAAGCGCCGGACTGGCACAGGGGGGAATGAAGATCCACATTTCTGGCAGAAGTGAGACAAGGGCTCGGACAGGCGAGGGGCAGAACAATGTGCACATCTGAAAATAAGAGCAAACTGTCTGAGCTTGGTTTAGTATTGCACTGCTGCATAAGAATGAATAATCTGGAATCTGTTATGAGAGGACTTAAGCTACTGATTTCTCAGTTGTGGTTTCCAAGCTCTGGTGGGACACCAGACCATGCCCCAACATCCATGATACCGAGTTCTGAACTCTAAACAGCTTTGCAAGGTAGAAAACTCTCTGTGTACTATGGAGTTTCATACTTTCCTCCTCATCATGGGAGGTAAACAGGTCTCCTGACAGACAGTCTGTGTCAAGCCTCACTGCTGCACCACGGGGAGCCACTGATGTGGATTACAGATCACCTTTTCAATACTGATAAGCATCAATGTCCTGTGAGACTACTCCAGTGAGCAGTGTTCACCAACAGCACTGAGGGCATACTGTAATTTGAAGGGACAGGTTATCCCCTGATCCTATGGATGCTAGGAGGATTTTTTAAGGGATCAGACAGCTGATAACTGACAGGTGAAAACTACATTTAAGAAACAGAATTTTCAAAGTCTTACCTAGATTATACTCTTCAGTTATGAGTCAGTGTCTGTCTTTGCCTTCCTAATTTTTATAGAGGCCCACCATATTATCAGCTTGGTTGCAAAAGGCTCAGATACTTCCCAAAGGACAAATATGTTAAAAGGAGAAGTCACTTACTTAAGGAAATCTGTTCTGCTCTGTATCCTTGATACCTGTGTTCTTGCTAAGCTTTTCTGGCTAGTCACTGCAGAGGAACTTGCAAACTGAAATAGAGGTAATTCTTTAGGCTTTAGTAATGAAATATTTGCAAAATGCACATAAAGATAGAAAAACAAGTTACAGATGTAATTTGAAATAAACTGCACTGAAATGCACTGCTTTGAGGAGTACTTACTATCCTTGATTCTCCCATAAGCCATATTAAGGACACATGGCTTCTTCCAATAAAAATAAAACAATGCCTTGCTATATACTTCCACCACAGCATTACTGAATATTGAGTTTTAAATATTAACTTGCCAACAAACAGCTGTAAGTATTTGCTAACTGCAGATTCAGAAATGTATTAGAAGAGAATTAGTAGGAATGCAGTCAGTGTTGATTTCCTTTGCCTGGTTTTGTTCATATTGACAGCTGTGTCCTGCTTTGGGCATTCCTATTCTAGTGCATCATTACCATTACATTTAAATCAGGACTGTAGAATGCAGGCAAAGGCATTAATAGCTGAGAGAGATCACAAATCTTCATCTCCTCCTTTTTTCAGACCTCTGTCCTGGCGACAGCCTTGTACAGTTTTCTTCAGCCTACCCCTTTGCTCACCTGCAATGACTCCATTGGTTGTGCTGAGGTGGATTCCTCTCTGTGCTCTGTGGTTCCCAAATGACTGGCAAGGAGCTGAGGTCCTTGAGGAGACATGTGAGAAGGCTTTCTGTCTGTTTCCAAGGTTAAAATTACAATCCTGTTATCCCACTGTCACTCCCTTCATACAGTAAATATATATCTGAACATGAATATTATATATACTCTTGTTAAGCATAATTAAAAACATACTTGGCATCCACATTTTGGGTTCAAATAAACTGCACTACAGGAAATTAAACTAGAAGAAACCCCACACCTCTCTGACAGAGCCTACTTTTGTGTTTTGATTTATTTGCAGTTTTCTTGCTTCCACCATGCTCAAAAAAGCCCCAGCTCCTAAGACTAAATTAATGAGTAAACATTAATACAATTCCCTGCTCTAAACTAGTCCCATTCCATGGGATAAGAGGCTTTATCTACAAAGAAAATCTGTGTGAAGCTTTGATTTCTGCTTAGTGTATTTATTCTGGAATCTTACTGCAAGCAAACATCAGTAAAGAAACTCTGTAAAGGATTTGTAAACCCATCAATTTAACAGCATTTTCTAGCAAAAGGGAAATACAGACAGGGCCTTGTTGTGTTCCTGAGAAACGAATGACGTTTTAATATGTTTTTAAGAAGTCACGTGAAATGTATGGAAGGTAAAGTTTGTTCTCTATTTGCAGTGTTGAGCAATCAAAACTGGAATTTCTAGAGGATGTTCTGTCTTCTGGGAGAGTTTTAAAATTACCCACATTTTACAAGTGATACAAGAGCAAAACTCTATGCTATTTTCTGCTAGAACAGAAGACTATCTCAGTTTTATGAAGTGATACTGTACCTTGAAGGTCTTGGGGTGTTTCATCCCAGGTGGGCTTGATTTCCACATTCAGTCTATTCTTCTTAGGTTTTGTGGTAAGCGTTCCACCTTCCTTATTCTAAAATGTAATTCCATTTGAATTCCAAATAAAATTTTAGCTTTTGCTCTAATCCTCTCTTGCTATAGTTATTTGTTAAAATTTTAAAAGTACATGCTTAAGGTGTTTATTTTCAATGCAAGTATTTGAAAAGCTTAACTAATAAATGTATTTTTAAAATATATGACCTCAAGTAGTCATAAAATACTACTGGGGTGGGGGGGGAAGCGTCCCCTTGAAATTTTAATATTACAAAAAATGACCAAAGCAGCAAAGATGGGCAAACAGAGGAAATAAGATATGTGAATAAAATTGGCAGTCAAAGCTTAATCTCTAAATAATATCATATATACAACATTTTATACTCACACAAGGGGTTACAATTTCTAAAACTTACCTGTGTGGACATGTCTTTTAGGAAATTCTTGTCATCATCTTCAACAGGGAAAAGGATCTTTGGCTGCTGGTACTCTACCACAAATACCTTTGTCACAATTGAACTCTCCCTGTAGTTCCTGAAAATCAATATTCACAAAGCTGAGAACCTGCCACAGACCTGTGTGCAGCAACAAGAAAATCACTGATGGAGTTTGGAACCTCCCTTCCACCTGGGCAGGCTTGCCAGTCATTATTGCAGTAGAATCCTGAGCAATATTTATTTGATAAAACAACTGTCATTCTCTAGTACCTATTAAATTACAACATGGGATTGAAATTGCTGTAAATGTCCATGTTGGGGGTTGGGTTTCTTTCTCACAGAATTTTCTCCCATACATTGCTAGGGAAACTAATTACTGGGTACTTATGGGTACTCAGGAAAGACAAAGGAAATGGCCAAAAATCAAGGGAGAAGGTAGCACCCGGTGGGAGGCACTTCACTTCTGTTCTCTCCCTGGGGGAGCTGCTCTCTTGGAGGGAGTAGCGAGGCTGTTGGCTTCTTTCACTGCGGGGAGATTTCACCGGCACCACCGGAGCCCAGCTCGGAGTGACCCAGCACCGTCTGTCCGTGTGTGCCCGGGAATTCGGATCCTGCTCTCTCCCTGCTTTGCTGGAGCCGCGCTGCCGCGGTGCCCGCGCCCGCTGCTCCTTCGCTCCTGCTCTGGTTTCCCCAGGCCGTGTCCCGCACCCCCTGCTGCTGCCGGGACCTTTCCACAGCTCCAGCTGCGGCCGCCGAGCTCCTGACACATCCCGTGCTGTGACACCCTGGGCTTTCTGCTCACCCCGGCCGCCTGTGACGGTGACTGCGCCAAAAGAGGTGCCTGTGGTAAAAAGACTCACTGCGCCCTGATTCTCTCTTGTTGTTAACACCATAGTTACTGTTGTTATTTTGTTTATCTTGTTATATGCAGTAGTAAAGAACTGCTATTCCTATCCCCTTACATCTTTGCCTGAGAGTCCTTCAATTCCGGGATTGTAACAATTTGGAGGAGGGAGGTTTTGCATTCTCTATTCCCAGAGGGGCTCCTGTTTTCTCTGGCAGATACCTGTCTTCCAAACTAAGACAGTCCACACCACACTTGCATGATTTACTGTCATCATAGTGAATCTCTGAAAATGTCTTAATATAAAGAGACTGGAAAAAAGTGTTATCTAGGTAGTGATAGCAAGAAAATAAACCTAGGCCTAGGTTTTGTGTGCTAAATATAATGTTGTTATATTCCAGTGCAGACACAAGCACAGGCTGGCCGCAGGTGCTGCTAACAGGGAACAGCAAACACAAATCTCCAAGTGTAGTGGAAGTTTCTGCTCCCTTGGAAATAAAAGATAATGCAACACAGTACAGACAGAGAATTTGTGTCCTCTCTCTGTCTCTAAGCATGAAGTTAGTTTGGATAAAGTCAGTGGCTGTACAGCAAAATCCAGTATGTATTGTATTTTTGCTTCACCCAACACTGCACTTAAGCTGTGAGGTTCAGCATTCTGTGATCCTTTGGGTGAAACTAAGCAAATTCCGGGGAAGACCAGCTTCTATAAATCCACTGAACCACTGGATGGCCCCAGAAACACCTCCCTGGTTTCTCTGGTGTTTCTGATGCTCACACTTCAAGGGATGAGCTCTCAGGACAGCTCATCAGCTCACCAACAGCCTCCAGCATCACTGGACACCCAGAGTCCAGGAGATAACATCCAAGAGATAATCCAATCACACAAACACTTGAGGGATAAAAATTATCCTGAGAAAGCCAAATCAGTGCTATTCATAAGGATCATTTAGATTGCAAACTGCCTGGGGAAAGGCTCATCTCTCACCTGCAGGGTATGAAGTGCTTTAAACAACACAAACTACACAGGGATGTCTGTCCCTTGCCAAAACAGGACTAAAATACAACAAAACAGGATACTCACTTGGTAACTGCCAGGGCCTTGACCATTATTTTCCCCACTGGTAATGTGATAGGACCCTTATACTCCAAAGTGTTATATGCCCCATAGCCAGGTTTCCTGCTGAGTTCTGGTTTACTTCCATCTAAAGTGTAATAAATAGAGGCCCCAGGTGTATCTGAAAGAAAAAGTAAATCCTCAGACTGTAGGCAACCTTGGAAAAACAAAGTACTTACTAGCTAGCTTGATTTTCCTCACATAAAGAAAATAAAGCAGTTCCATAAGTGACCAAATGTTTGGGATCAAAATTTTCTCCCATGAAATATCAGTTAATCAACAAAAGCAATTTCATTATAAGCAATATTTCTGACAGCAAAGTATCTGTGAAATGATTTTGCATGAAAACATTGCAGCAGCTTCTCCATTCCAATGACAGAAAGGGTATTTTCTGCCATAGCAAAAGGTGACAATTCAAAAATTGTAACAACAATGTTGGGAGTGAGCCTGGCACATGATTCTTTCAAGCACTGTTTTTTGCAGTCAAAGCAAAATGCAACAGCTTAAAAGTTTAGCCTTGGAAGCAATTAAGACTGCTAATACATATAACTTTTATGTCAGTAATATTGTTTGGATGCATAAAATTACATGCAAGTATATTTGGTGCATCAAACTTGTTGGTTAATTTTATAAGTTCCTTAATGAAATGCACACTTCAAAAATCATAATTAAATGTGAAAAAAGTATAAAGGCCAAATATTTCAAATGGACACATAAGTAAATGTTTGAGATGGATAAAAAAAAAAAAAAAGCTCTTGTTCATACCTGATTTTATTTCTATGAGAGTATTTGTGTCTATTTCCCGTTGAGCTTTCCCTGGAGGTGGGATTCGAAGTGGGATGATCTGAGGAACTGAGACAGAGCCAGCTGTCATTTTTCTCAGCAGTGATCTTTAAAATAGAAAAGTAAAAAGGCAGACAATCATTTTCCTGAAAAGAAGAATGGACTGAGAAACACAGTCTTTCAGCATGACTCCTTGTCTTTATTTGTTTCTCTTAAAAGAGAGAACACTGTGTTTTAAACCATATTTTAAATGTTTTTTAAACCACTTAAATGGCTGTTAAACCACTCTTTTAAACCATCCTGTGACTGTGATACTATGTGTTTGAGCTTTAGCACCACGTGCCAGTGATATATGGAAGGAGTAAGGGGCAGGAATCTCCACCCTAATCATGTCAGATGTGAAACCAGCCTTGTTCCACTATGGCCACCTGAATAAGTGCAGGATGCCCTGCAAAGGACTAAAGAAAAGCAGCTATTTCTTAAGCTTATGCCAGTTATCACGTGAATCAAGAATATATCCATAAAACAGGTACCAAACCTGATTTATCCTAATGTACATAGTCATTATCATGCCATGTAATTCAAGAATGAAAATCTGCATTTTGATATGACGGCATTTTACAAAACAAAGACATGTACTCCAGATCTTGGGAACTGATGCTCAGGGTCAGGAAACACGTCTATGCTGCAAGGATTTGGTTTTGTAACCAACCCTCCAGTGTTCCACAAAAACTCTTATGCTGATCATCAACGCAGGCAGTATGGGACACTCCACACTCTCTCTGGGCAATCTGTTCCAGTGCTCAGTCACCCTCACAGTGAAGAAGTTCTCCCTCACGTTCAGGTGGAGCTTCCCGAGTCCCAGATTCTCTCTGCTGCCTCTCGTCCCATTTTTGGGCACCACCGAGGAAAGCCTGGTCCATCCTCTGACACACACCCACCAACCACGGGCGGATCAGATCTTTACCTGCCCTGAGGGGGCTGACAGCCTCTCCCTCACGCCCCCATCTACTCTTGACACACCTGCACCAAAGGTGCGCGGGGCTCCGCTCCAGCCTTTTGGGATCGCATCCCTGGCGGGACGCACTCAGCCCCAGCGGCACGGCCAGGCCCCCCTCCCCGCCCTTCCACGGCGCGGCCCCCACAGTTCGCTCCGCTCCATCGCTGCTGTGCAGGCCCTGCTCACCCCGCTGGGTCCCGCTCGATCCCGCTCGATCCCGCTGGGTCCCGCTCGATCCCGCCCCTCCCGCACCCGTTTCCACGGACGCCGCGCGCCCGCCGCTCCCGCCGCCCATTGGCCGTTGCATAGCAACCGACCCCACCCAGCCCATCCGTCGCGCATCTCTGACGTCATCTGGCCGCGCCGAGCCCGCCGTGCTATGGCGGAGGTGAAGGTGAAGCCGGAGGTGCCCGATCCTATGGACATCGAGGGCAGGTGCTGCAGCCGCCCGCAGGCAGGCGTAGACACGCTGGGCGGGGGTTGGGCGTGTGAAGAGCACGAAGGACGTGTTTTGGGGCGGGGGCAGCAGGCGTGGCGGGGCCTTGTCGTTCAAGGCCTAAGGGGGGTGGTTCGACGTCCGAGTGTTAATCAGGAAATAGGAGCTGAAGGAGAGGGTTGTTGGGGGCACTGAGAGTTTCGTGCTGGGAGGTGCATAGGGGGCAGTGGGGGTTGGGTCAGGTAATTTTCGGCTGTCCCGCGGTTTTTCTGGTCTTGGAAAGGAAAATGGTGCACAGGGAATTGGTGCTGAGCTCCCTCAAGAAGCAATTAATGGATACTTTTCCCCTAAGTTGCTCTTGTCACTCTATTCCATTCTGACTCCGGTACTGTTTGGATTTGGTTTTGGATGTGGCAGAACATGACTTTTAAAGTTGCTTCTCTCCTCCTGCAGAATCATTGAGCTGTGCCACCAGTTTCCCCATGGCATCACAGATCAGGTGATCCAGAACGACATGCCTCACATGGAAGCCCAGCAGAGAGCTGTGGCCATCAACAGGCTGCTCTCCATGGTAGGGACAGCCCACCTTCCTCATCCTCCTCAGCACACACAGAACCACGAGGCCCATTAGAGGTGGGGAATTAATTAGCTGTAGAGAAAAGGATGGATGTGAGCCCATGCTCTCATATGTGAAGGTGTTCTTTGAATCCCTCACAAAGTCCCGAGCTTGTGGAGTGCTCTGAAGGCACACAGGTGAAACCTGCCAAATCTGTAAGAGCCAAAGCTGTAACTGTAGGAGAGGATCAGCTGGTAATGAAAGAGTGAATGTTAATTAATGCTATTACACACACTTACACTCTTAGGCTTGTCTAATTGCTTTCCTCTTCAAAATAGGAAATAAAGACGTTTCCTGGCCACAAGCATGTAGAGCAGAACAATCTTTGTGTGTGTGAGAGATACCAGTAATTTGCTTCTAAGAGTCACTGCCCATCAAATCTGGCAGCTTTCCAGTGATAGCCACTTGGTAACAAGTAGAACTTTGCTACTGGAACTTGAAATTGTTCCAGAGCTCCACCGTGATTTCTGGGTTGCCGTGTAAATGAGTGCTTTGGTGGAAACTGTGATCAGAGTATATAAGAACTTGATGTTCCTTGTGCCATGTGAAAGTCAGGAGAAATAATAAGAATTGTGTAGATGTTGTCGGAAGGGTCAGGAACTGGTTGTTGTTTCTGATAGCTGATGATAAGTGGAAACTTGTCAGGGGGAAAACATATCCTCAAGGCTGTCACTGTTTCCAGTAGTTAGAAATGTTAAGTTTTCATTTTTCTTTGTTTAGTTGACATTAAATAAGGTTTTTATTTTAGAATTTCAGAATATTCTTCTAAAACACCTTCTGAAACAAGCTGTTTGAAGGAAAGTAAATGCACTGTGCCCATGTCTCCTAGGGGCAGCTGGATCTTCTGAGAAGCAGTGCAGGTCTCCTGTACAGAATCAAAGATTCCCAAAATGCGAGGTAAGCATTGTTTGCTGGGTAAATATATTTGGAACACAATTCTTGTTTGTAGTTTAAAACAAATCCAACTTATTTCAAATTTTGGACTTATCAAAAATCCTGATGTCTGTCTTGTTTTACAGTAAAATGAAAGGGTCTGACAATCAAGAGAAGCTGGTTTACCAAATCATAGAGGACGCAGGCAACAAAGGTACTTTAAATTATGATTGTGAATGGTACTAGCGCTGTTTACTTATGGGACCATTCCTGTCTAAAGTCATAAATGCTTGCCCAGACAATACAAATAAAAAGTCTAATACCCCCACAGCTACTTGTTTTTCCCCAGTCCCTTCTATGCATTCCTTCCTTTTGCTGGGAGTGGCATGCAGGCAACCCAAGCAGTGTTCTGATGTGACTTTTGGTTGTACAGAAACAAAGGGCTTCTTCTATTTATTTCTGTTAATTTCTCTGTTTTTTAACAGGTATTTGGAGCAGGGACATTAGGTACAAAAGTAATCTGCCTTTAACAGAGATCAACAAGATACTGAAAAATTTGGAAAGCAAGAAGCTAATTAAAGCAGTTAAATCTGTGGCAGTGAGTATTTTGTGACTTTTTTTTTAACAATTTCAAACATCTGCTGCATGTTTTGTATGCTTTTAACAGGGGCCTGTGGACAGAGAAACCTCATTTTGCCTCCAGCATTCTCTTTGTGCACCAGTGTTTGACTTTGCCTTTAGTGTGCAGGTTTGAAGTGCAACAGATACTGGGTCCACAGGTCAGCTTCTCTGCTGTCTGTCTACAGTTGTCTGGTTCACACTGGGTCTGGTAAAACAGGTGGAGGTAGAGGAGTTGGACATAGAAAAGCATTAGCTTTTTCATGTTCATGTGAAAGATGCTGGCTTCACCTAGTCTTCCAACACTATGTTATACAATGATTAGGAATCGAAATGGGTTGGTCTTCTCTTTATCTCTGTGTTACCTGAGGGTCAATACTCAGGTTGAGGATAGCTCGAGTCAGGTGGATTGCTGTGCCTTAGGTACAGGAGTAATAAACTTCTTTCGTAGATTATCTGCTTGAATGTTCCTTCCTTACGAAGGCTTTCAGTTGTTGAGAGCTGTACATTTCCCTCCAACAGGCATCCAAGAAGAAGGTCTATATGCTGTACAACCTGCAGCCCGACCGCTCTGTCACCGGAGGGGCCTGGTACAGTGACCAGGACTTCGAGTCTGAGTTTGTGGAGGTGTTAAATCAACAGT
The DNA here is from genome assembly GCA_013390105.1 of Tichodroma muraria. NCBI lineage: Eukaryota > Metazoa > Chordata > Aves > Passeriformes > Sittidae > Tichodroma > Tichodroma muraria. The sequence continues at coordinate 17,651 of WAAG01030195.1, forward strand.
GTTTTAAGTTTCTGCAGAGTAAGGTGAGTGCCAAAGTCACCTGCCATTTGTTTTGTAAACAGGTGCCAGGCAAGGCTTAGGTTTTCCATAGGTGTTGGCCATTATTGCAGCTAGATTGGCAAATCTGTACTGGACTATTATTTTTGTCACAGTAAGTGTGATGGTGTTGTATTTTAATGATGGATAGTTTTACACCCTGGACAAGGAGGGAAGCCTTTTATCTCTGAGGTCCAATGACAAACTGTCCTAAAAATGTGACCCAAAATTGTGTATTCCTTATCTTCTGTGTGACAGCCTGCCCGAGTGTATTACCGTACCTAAGACTCAGCAACCTGGGAAAGAGGAACTTGTGCGTTTTATCCTGGAAGGGGGGGTGCAGGATCCCTTTAATAAAAACAGGAAACAGACACGAGGGCAGCGCTTTTGTTCTCCCTGGGCACCCGAGGGGGTTGCCTGGGGCAGGTCTCCAAGTGGCAACCGGAGAAGCTGTATTTTGCAGTCCAGACCTAGAATTCCAGAGGGAATTTCGCAGTATCTTTTCCTGCTGCTGCTCTGGACAGTGAGGAGTCAGACCCTCTCCAAGATTTTGTTGAGGAGGGGGTGGACCTGCAACTTGCCGGGTAGTTTTTTCCAGCGTTTTTGGCAGCAGTGGAGCCTTTTGGTGAAAAATTGTTTGTCCATGTTTTGTTTTGTCCCTGTCCCCCTCTCATTGTTGATTGTGGAAGTTCTGGAACCGCAGAGGCTGTTACCTTTTATTTACAATTTTTTCCCTTCTATCTTCTCCCATTTTGTCTCTTTATTGGTGGAAGGAGATTGGTTAAAACTGAAGGGGAGGTAACTCATTTTAGAGTCTCCACCCCGTATCTTTGTCTTAAACTAAGACACTAATCAGGCAGCAAAGAGCACAGGACCAAAAAATCTAGGAAAAGTCACTGTGGTTTCTGCAGAGCACCTCATTTCTGAGAGGATGTAAGGCAGCAGTCAGTCAGGTAGCTCTGCCTAGACGACAATTGCCCCTAGTCTAAATTGTCCCTGGTTCATTAAATATGTCTGCAGATTGTAGCATTTGTCTATTCCATTATGATATATTTTTAACTGGCTCTAGGTACAGCAAAATATATTTTTTTTGTCAATGAAATGCCAAATGCTGGCATTCCTTCATATTAATCTGAATTGCAGTGTAAATTTTATGTAATTTATTATAAAATTATATTTGGTTATGCACCACATTGTCTCACATGCACCAGTCTTAAGAACATGGCTTTAAATGCAAGAAATGGAAAACAAGTTTTATTTTTGAGTCTGCCTGAAACTGAACCACAGAAGAGACTCTTGGCAGTGAATGCTGACTATAACTAACCTTTGCTTTTTCTCAGGCAGAGGCAGCTCGAGACAGCAAACAGAACCCCATGATACAGAGGAACAGCTCGTTTGCCTCATCCCACGAAGTGTGGAAATACATCTGTGAACTGGGCATCAGTAAGGTCAGAAGAGATTAATCTCACTACTATTCAAATTGTCAGTGCATGGTTAGCTGTAGGAGCTGAGTACTGCAAACTTGCTGAAGGTCTCATAGGTGTCTTAGTACCCCACAGCTTGTGTTGTAGAGGTGAGCTTTGTGGCTTCATTGCTTTTTCAGGAGGGCCATTGATACTGCCTGGCATTCCAGGATAGCTTGTTCCTGTGGCTTTTCAAAAATTTGTAAAAGAATTAGCATTCACATCCTTGTAAACTGTCTCAGTTGGTTTAGATTTCATCATTTCTCTTAAGTTTACATATGCACTTCAAGGAATTTTAGGGGAGGGAGAAAAAGAAGGGGAAAAATACCCCACCATTACTGGTTACCATCAACAAGTATATCTTTAGCAGCCTTGTCTTTTTCTTGTTTCACAATTGTTTTCCTGCAAAACTGGAACTGTATTGTGCTAGGATGATGGAGACATCTCAGGTGCATGGGGAAGTTCTTTTTGGTAAGACCAAGGCTAGTGCAAATCAAAAGTGCTCAGGAGGTAGGAGGTATTAGTATTTGCTTTTCTTTTTACATCTGCACAGCTACATAAAGTTCCCAGTGAGACTGGTGTCTTTTTCTGGACTAGGTTAGAACTCTATGGATTTGTTACTCTTGGTGTTTGCTCATTTCCTCCTTGCAGGACTCACTGTCACGCATCTTTCCTAATATCTATTTCACAAATTGTTTCTTAGGTAGAGTTGTCAATGGAAGACATTGAGACCATTTTGAATACTCTGATCTATGATGGCAAAGTGGAGATGACCATTATTGCTGCCAAGGAGGGGACAGTGGGCAGTGTGGATGGGCAGATGAGGCTGTACAGAGCCGTTAGTCCTCTCATCCAGCCCACTGGATTGGTCAGGACACCCTGTGGACTCTGCCCTGTGAGTAACTAATTCTGTGGATTGGTAGTGGTGCATGCAGCTCTTGAACACAGGCCTGCAATGGCTAGATGGCACATGGCAAGTTCTGCCCACGAGTCAGCCCTGGGGCTAAGCCAGCCGTGCTTAAAAGTTGCCCATGATGCCTTAGCTGTGGTGTAACAGGTTCTGTAGCTGGTTTAAACACGTGCTCTGCCAGGTGTTTCCCACTTCCAGCCTGTCTCTGTACTGGACTGTATGTGAAAGGATGTTGTCAAGTATAGCCTGTTCCAAATTATGTTATGATATTTCTGATCCCAGGTTTGACTGTGTTTTTACCAGCTAAATTACTTCTGTCTAGCTTTTGGTCTTTCCTCCCTGGACTGTGAACTGGTTTGTAGGTAAAACTTGCTAGCATGTCCCTTTGTGGTGGCATCTGTTTTTCTCTTCTCCCTCAGAGCTGCCTTAAGACTTCCTAGGTTTTGGCCTCTGTTAGACTAATACTGATCTACTGGGAAAGAAGCAGAAATCACAGGAGCATGTTACACAAAGCAAGCACTATCCAATTGGAAGTAATTACTCTGCTGACACAGGGCTTTCTTTTGCAGGTTTTTGATGATTGTCATGAAGGTGGTGAGATTTCTCCATCAAACTGTATTTATATGACAGAGTGGTTGGAGTTTTAAAGTGAAAGAAAACTGTAAACTGGATTCATCCTTCACAGCTGAAGTGACAAGGCAGCTTGCTTTTTTTAAAAGCGGACTTCTAAATTTGTAAGCAACTTCAGGACATGGAGTGACAAACCAGCCACGTATCAGTTGTGTGAACTATCCTGGGAGTGAACTGGAAGTAGAGTCAGTGCTGAAGATCAAGGCTGAAGTGGAAATGTAGATCCATTCTTAAACCAAAATTGGAGATGGCAACTAAGGTAGTTAACATGAAAACAGATTTCTAAGCAACAGTTAAAAATAAAGTTCAAACAAGATTGAGACATTTTAGTCTTAACATTTATCAGTCTCTCACAGCTGATCAGAAAAACCTGCTAACAAGTGGTAGCAAGAATGAGATCCCAAATTTTGCTTTCAGATTAATGCTACTGATGAATGCTTAAGTTCTAAAGCTGCCACTTTTCTCCCATGATAGCTTCTATCTAATTGAAGACTATGACTCTGATGTGGGAAAGATTCTGAATATGTCAAACAGACACTGAGTATGTCAAACACTTACTGGTTCTTTATTATCTTTCTTACCTGCTAATTTGTCATTAATCCCCTGATTTTTCTTATGTACATCTGTGCTTCATTTCCTGTATTGCTGTCTGGTGATGCATCTGCTGTATTTGTTCCTTCATCATCAAATTTCTGGTGGTGTGTTCTGCAGCTGCACCACATACATGGATATCTCCACTGAAATTTTGAGTAGAGGTGTTCTGGGAAGATGTTTTCCACAAGAGAAAGGGTTCCTCTGGCCTGATGATACAGAGAAAATTTTTATAGATTCCAGCATCTGGAGTAGCAGAGGGCTGGAATGACACACTAGGAGGCTGGGTGGGGTGCACAGGGGCTGTGCACAGACAGCCTGGCCCCTGTTCCACTTGCTGCCTGTGGCTTCAGCTGGCTCTGGCCAGGCTGGATGTCTGCACAATTACTCCTCTCGGAGAAATTGTGGAGGGACGGTCTCCCAGCACTGGGGAACAATCAGGGGTTCAAGCACAACACAGGGCTTGTTGCATCTGGCTATTTTCAAAGGTGCCTGGCTGAAAATAAGCCCTCTGGACACTGTATTGGGAGGGTGGTGGGAAAGCACCTCCATGGCTGAGTTAGCACATCCTGGGTAACCTGACAGAGGGTTAACATAGATTTTGGAACAGTACCTCATAAGGGTAGGAGACTTTACATCATCATTTTCAATACTGTCCAGGAGTTTGCACTTTCTAAAAGCAGTCTGGATCACATATGAAAGTGTTCAAATCTTGCTTGCTTTCTATTTCCCTTCTTACATCGTGGATGGAGGACAGAGGCTAATGGGGCTGTACGAAGAATAAAACACCCTCCCATGGCTCCTGTCCCATTCAGGGAGGGTATGGATGCAGAGGCAAAGGCTCCTTGTGTGGGAGCAGTTAGGTGTTAGGTACTGGAGCAAGCAATGAACACTGATAAGGTGGCAAATCCATGGAAGGACTTTGATTGTCCCAGTGAGGTGAGCACCCCCAGCAGGCTCTCCTTTTGCTTCGGTGTTGTCTCCAGGTAAAGGGATGCATATCTCTACAGAGGCAGAAGAGCTCTCACAAAAGAGATGTAGGGGTGAAATGATGGGAGCTTTGTTCTTCCTCTGCCCCCATTAACCACTGAGTACAGAGAAGCCAAGGGGAAAATGCTGCTCTCTTCCCTGGAGGGGGCCTTGGATCAGACATCCTTTATTCCACCCAAGGTAATTTCATTGAGATGTGGGGCTGGGGTTGCCTTTGTCTTCCTGTCTTCAAAAGGGACCTGACACAATGGGGTCCTGAGTTCTGCTGCTGCAGAGATAACACAATGTTTGTGCTGTGCTGCAGCTAGAAGATAACTTCCAGGGAAACAACAGGACTTTATCATGCAGGTATGTCACTTTTACGCTCTATAATCACATTCACTGGCAATAAGAAAAAAGAGAGAAAGCTTCTCCTTGGTGAAGAGCTTTAGGAAATGGTTTATTAAGCTCTTTAAATTTTGGAATTGGGTTTATCTGGCTTAGATGACCTTTGTGGTATCTGAAACTTCTTAGTGTTGAAGCTGTAATAAGGCTTCTCAGATTTGGGAAAAAGTGGCTGTAAGGGAAAAGTAATTTCAATTTTTTTTTTTTTTTTTACAGATAGGAATCTGTCTGCTCTATTTCTATATGAATCAGACAAACAGTCAGTCACTCTGTTTTTTCATGAACCTGGCTGATCTATCAGCCTGACATTCTTACCTGAAAAGGGAGTAAATGCTATAAGGTAGCATTGATAGTGTCCTGAGTTTTGTCAGTCTTCTCCCTGGCAAAGCTGTCCCTATTCCAAACTGGTATGGAAATGTAATGTTTTGAGGAAGCTACTACAGTAGCTTCAGTACTCAGTATGAAAGCACTTATGTGTAGAAAGCTGAATTGTCCCTTAAAACATGGATGACAAATTGAAAGCATGATCTGCTCATTTATTTTTGCAGGCCTCATACAAGAGTTCAGGGTTCAGCTGCTGCAGGACCATGAGATCCCTCCTGAGCTGGAGAGAGCTCATCTTTGTTTTCATGAGCCCTGATCCTGCTGTCAACCCGTGAGCCTCTTCTGAGTGGTTGCCTCACTAGTAGTAGCCAACTGTCCAAAGGCAAGTTGGAGGGTGGGCACACCCAGATGTCATTTTCACACGGAATCGGGTCCAAAATCGTTTTTTAATTCCAAGAGAAACATTGACTATAGTAGCTGGCTGCATTGTGAACTGACAGATGTACAGCTGGCATGGACAGTTCATTGCCTGGCATGTGTAGCCTTTACACTCCAAAGTTTAAAACATTAGGATGAATGGCAAACTTGAAGCTTCAGTAGTGAAAACATTTACCCCGTGGCTGAGTGTCTGTTTAGTTTGTTTAGTTTTTCCTGCGGTTGTTTGTTTGGTTGGGGTGTTTTTATTTTTACTTTGACGGTAACTGACCGTTGGAGGTATGATGGGTAATTTTTGTTCCTCTAGTGCTGTTAGAGCACCACCTCCTGTCTCTTCCTGGGATGGCTCCCCCAGCGCTCCAACCAGGAGCCACACTGGTTTCTTTTTTACCTCCACATGCAGAGCAGATTTTGGGAAGAAATGGTAGTGAGTGGAGACAACTGGGTCTCCTATTGCTGCTAAACACTTGATGCTTTGAAACAGGACACAGACACCTCAAACAGAGCTGTCCTCTGCCACACCCGGACCAGCTTTCCCTCCTCTTGCTCTGCTTGGCTGTGACTTTCGGTCATTTCACCTGCGAGAAATGCATGGCTAGGCCCTCCTCAGCCCCACTGAGCCCAGCTTAGCTTGCAGCCTGGAAAAGACTAAAAGGTATCATGACAAGCTCCATGGATAGTGTCCAAGTTCTTGCTGAAAATGTTCACTTCCAACATGAGAAAGTTGGTATTTGCACTTTGCTCACTCTTTGGGAGATCTGGGGAATAGGGAGGATAGGAACCAGAGCTCAAAGCTCTCTTCTCCTTCAGCTGTTAAATACAAACCAAGCTGAGGCTTGTGTGGGCAGCCCATGGTGTTTTCCTTTCTCCCACTTTTTGAGCAAGCTTGTGACTCTTTCAGGAAATGCTTTTGGGAAAGCTTTTACTTGGGTTACTTTGCCCAGACACAGGGCTTTAAGATTGTGCTCCTCTTCCAAACTGCTTTGGTTTAACCCAGCAGACAGGTAAACACCACACAGGTGTTTCCTTACTTCCTCCCCAGTGGGATGGGGGAAACAATAAAGACAGTTTAACAAGGCAGAAAAGGAAGGGAAAATAATGGTAAGAGATTATAGGAATCAAGTGATGAACAATACAGTTGTTCTTCCTCTGCTGCCCAAGCAGTGCCAGAGCAGTGGGCTGGAAACCAGCAGCCAACTCTCCCCAGTTTCCTTGTTCAGCATGACACTATATAATAAGGAATAAGGAATATCCCTTGAGTCACTTGTGATCAGTTGTCCTGTCTTTGTCCCCTTCCAAATTCTTGTGCACCCCCAGCTTCCTGGCTGGCATGGCAGCATGAGAGCCTGAAAAGTCCTTGCTTGACTTAGCATAAGAACTTCTCAGCAAGAACTAAATTAACAGTGTGTTATCAACATCTTCCTAATCCTAAATCAAAAATATACCGCTAAACCAGCTTTGAGGGAAGAAAATTAACGCTGAAAGTTGAAAGCAGGGCACAAACTCACAACAGTTGCTCAGTATTTTAGTTAATCTAATGTTTGCAGGGGGGTGCACTAAGGTCTTGAAGCCCTGGGTCCTGGTAAGGCTCTTTGCTATTGAGATGTGGCAATGGGAGGAAGATGTAAACAAACAGGCAACTTCAGAAAAGCAGATTTGCTTTGCCTCCTACTTGGAGAGCCAGTTTTGGGACTGAGAATGTTAGCAATACTAACAAATATTATATAGTAATTTGTAATACTATATATATATATATATTACTAGTATATATATATATATCTATCTATAT